>VDFB02080200.1:0-26838 GCA_007258455.2 Sequoia sempervirens
CAAGGATGACCTGACAATGATTTAAGGTTGGAAGGTGGTCTAGATCCCCCTTTTGCTAGAGAAGTCAAAATCAAGTTTAATGGAGCCTCCAAGGGCAACCCTAGAAAATTTGAGGCAGGATGTATAATAAGAGACAATAATGGCTCATTAATCTTGGCTACATCAAATACACTCATGGATGGAACTATTAACGAAGTTGTCATGTCCCCATCACCTGATGAGGACCCATTTTAAATAAAAGCGACAAAATAGTGTTTCTCAACACTTCTGAACTTATTCAAATAAATAAATAATATTAAATAATAATATAATATTAAATAACAAACAATAAATTTAAATTATTATAAAATAACATTTAAATTTAAATATTTCTTCTAGCCGACTCATTTTGAGAAAGCCTCTAGAGTAGTATTTAATGGCAAGCCTTTATTGGTTTTGATCACCACGAATTTTGGATGCAAATCTTGCCAAGCAACCGGTGAGGACGTTGTCGCTCATGCGTTGGCACCCAAGTACTAGACCTAGTCTCAATTCTGGGGAAATTCATGTTTGTGAGCTCGTAAATTCTGCACTCATTTTATTTGCTTGGTTCTAAGATGATCTTCTATCCTGCAGGCATATTCTGAAGGACATGTTCAGCGTTATCGTGGCCGAGCTCACATTCTAGCCACGATCTTCACCTTCCTCTAGTTTGGCAAGGGAGATGACCGAGGTCCATTTTGCATCAAACATCTCTCAGTGTGGACAAGCAGACTCACACATATCCCCTGCACTAATCAGCGACCATAAGCATCAGGAATTACTTATTCCACAGCATATGTGTTTGGAGGTGATCGCAATACCTATGCGATCATAGTTGCCATCAATCTGGATCTGGTGAACAATGAGACGGGCATCAAACACAAGTCCAAGGGCAACATTGCACAGTGACATCACGGGACACCAACCACCAAAGAACTTCGTCGATCATTAACCACGCGATCTCCAAGCCAAGATGCACAAGGTCAAGGAGACGTGACTACCAAGCTTGACGGTGATGAATCCTCTGTAAAACGAGTGGAGTTCAGGTTGGGGGAAACGCTGATTCATTGACTTCCCAGGTCTATCGATCTATGGGATTTGATTTGTAACAAAACATCCAGACAAGCGCGGCACCGTTCATAAGCTTATTCCTCCTGCAATTGCGATATGGATCATATCGGGTAGTAACGGCATTATTGTGGAGTTGTGAGCTCAGCGTTTTATCATGTTGTATCTTGCTTTTATGAACATTCAAATCCAGTTTCGTGTTAGCCAACTCTATCAACCTTTGTTCTCATGCTCATTGATAGTTGCATTTTGTTCATGCTAAGTTTCGTAACATTGCTAGGTCTGAGAATAGAACAACTTCTTTATTATTACAATGTGGGTCGATTTGCTTAGAGTGGCTATATTTGAGCTGGGATTGTTACTTCAAAATTTTATCTGCTATTCTAGACTATTACCTTATATCAGTTATAAACTTGAGTGTCAATCATAGACGGAGTGTGGTTCCTAGTGATTCGAACAATTGATTTATATCTACATTGTGTGCCGAGCTGTATCATTCTGTTATCACTCTGATTTCACCAGTATTGACTAATACCTTGAATTTACTTGGTTATCATCATTGATTTTATGTGTGTCTTGCATCGGGAATCTTACAAAAGCCAAGGCATGTGCAGTATTCCTTGGTTTATAATTATGCTCTCTTTGCAAAGCAAACAAAATATTTTTTGAAGGAGATTCTCAAGATATCATTAATGCATCATCCAAACACTCTTCCCCAAACTTGAAGATCAACAACATCCTTTGCCAAGTATGGAATGTTCTCAACAAGTTTGAGGTCATGAATGTACAATAGTGGTACCATGAAGCCAACATAATAGCAGGCTTTCTAGCTAAAATCAAAATTAATGAAGATGCTAATTTAATCATTGGAGAAAGTGCTAACAAATGGGTTAGATTACAAAACATATGGGATTGAGAGCCGTGCAAGCAACCCCAAGATCATTATAGTTAAAAGTGGGACATATCATGAGGAAAGATGCAACCCTTTACACACCAATCCCCATCATTGCAAGCACTGTTTAGAAAAGAAATGAAGGTCTTGACTCATGCAGGTGGGAAAGGAACTTCATGCAAACAGCTGTATACGGTGATTTGTCTTGGAAGCTTAGCACAATTCAACACTTGCTCTGCATGCATCAGCCTTGCTTTTTCTTTCATCCTATTTATGCTTTTGTGCCTTCTCATGAGCATGGAACCTTTGTTCTTTCTTCAAGCAGCAAAGAGAGAGAGAGATGGCCTTCAGGGATCCTATCACTAAAGTCTCGCTGAAGACCATTTTCATTATTCAAACAGATAAGAATGAAGAGGTCATCAAAACGATCTTGGGAATGGATTACATGGAATTGGATATGTAGAGCCATGTGAACTCAGAGATTGCTTCCTTCTGCTTATCCAACTTTCTCAGGCCAGTTGGCTATAAGAAAACTGTGAAGTGAGAGGCAAAATGTCTGATGTCAGCAAAATATAGAATCGAATTGGAGGAAGACTGGAAGTGATGGGCCTCGATTGAACAACGCCAGTGGAAGAGCATCTAATCTCAAGGGAAGGAATTCAGAGGCATGGTTTCCATGGGTTCCGAGAATCGGTACGGCAGGTTTTGGCACTGGCAAAAGAGGTGAAATGTCTAAGGAATGTCATGGCTATTGGGGATCTTTCTGATGGAGTGGACAGCAGAAATGCCGATGTACTCCAGCGATCCTTCACCCCCTACACCTGAATTCTCAGACTGTGCATGATGGGCAAATGCTAGGAAGGCAACACTCTTCCTTCTATGTGTTGATGGGTCTGATGGAGTAGTGGTTATAGGCAATTAAAAATATGTGAATCTGAATTATGTATCTTTGTATCGCCCTTTTTTGTATAGTTGGGGTTAGAGGTATTAGCGCCTGTTAGCATAGGTTGTAGCTTGTTTTATGTCTGGTGCTAGCTTGCTATTTTTGGTGTGAGTTCCAAATGTCAGCAAGTGTTATGAAACTATATGTATCTTCTCTGTTTTTCAGAAAGTTAATATAGCAGAAAGGATACTTGACCCTTATAAGAAAAAAAGTTTAATCAACACATTAAAGTTCAAATGCTGAAGCTTTCAACAAAAGGGGACTTCTTGTGAACCTATCTTCTACCATGTGTAATAACATCTTATATTAGAGCCTTGCAGATTATAATATACATATAACCTACCTTATAATTATAATGTTATATATTAAAACTAAAAGTAAAGTTGGATGGGTCATGTCTATTAGCATATACTCTGAACATTATAAATCTACATTTGCAATCGGCATAGATCACATCCTTCACTCTTTTTTGACATATATTTTGATTTGAATACTTTATAGATTTTACATGATGGAACTCTTCGTTAAGTACATCTCATGTTGCATGAAGGTGTGAGGTCAAAGCATTAACAAGCTACTTGAATTGGTTCTCGATAAACAACTAGCTAAACATATACTTGTATAGCTGTTAAAAAAAATTAAAAATAACCATCTGGACGAGTTCACTTGAAAGTTCAAACAATAATAAGGCCATTAATTTATCGCTATGCTTGTAAAATCCTATTTGTTGCTGGAAAAAGATGTACCATCCATGTTGCTCTTAAAGCTTATAAATATTTGTAGTTTTGGAAAGTAGAAAATATGTAACAAAGTTGATCATCATCTCTGTATAAAATGTCACTTAGTGAAAATGTTCTATGATCAGACTTTAATTTAATCACATATATATATTTTGAGATATATACGTTTAGCCACTATTATAGGCAAAATAGCCTATGATCAAACTTTCACCTGAAACTTAATGTTCAGAAGAAAACAATGCCAACAGCAAACATTAAGAGAGACAAACATCCAAGATGCTGCTAACTGGCACTACAGAAAGAAGCCAGATTAAAGGCAATAAAACAAATCCCTACTTATACACAAGCAAATAGAAAAATATTAAAAAACGATTCAATGTACAATTAAAGAAATATATTTTGTATTATACAATAAAAGGCACATTTAGATTCACTTCTTTCAGAAATAAGGCAAAGCTCCAACCTTTTTTTGTTGTTGAATTTCAGATGCAACTCCAACAAATCCCGACAATGATTTAGAACTTGTCAAGTGAATACTATGAACACTGCATTTGACATTAAAAAATATTGTTCTTCAGCTTCTGCAATAATATTAATCTTGAGAATAACAGTATGCACTCATTCCTAGAACAATATATCTAAAAATAATTGAATTACAATCTGCATGTTGTTCACAAGATAGTAGCATAACTCTTCTCAGGAATGACTAGACAAACCAAAAGATTTAAAAAAAAAAATCAATTAATTGGGATTTAATCAAGAAAAAATGGGTAAATTAAAAATGCAGAAAAATAAAAATAAAAAAGAGAAAAATCTGCTGTTTTTCAATTTCTTGTCAAATAAGACCACAAAGACAAAATAGAACAAATAAGAGTGCACCATGAATTATAGATTTTGTTCATTAATTGAAGTTTGTTTGTTGCTCTATCTGATAAATTAAATACATGAATTATTAACAGAGATAACAATGCATTCGTAAAATGTATCTTTATTCACTCATGAAATTATTACAGAAGAAGACAAAAGATGGTCAGCCAAAGATCAGAGTCTATCCGGCTAGATCATACTAGATTCTAAAGTGGATTATTGCAGACCAATGAGCAGAAATATTTGTGGAAGTAGTGCATCTTTATGATCAGATTTGTGAGCATATTTTGAAGATCATTTTGCAGATCTGAGGGGAAGTTTTAGGGCAGAGATTACAGGCAGAGTTGTGTGCAAAATTGGGCAGATTTTTGAAGGGATCTAGGGCAGATCCAACCACATCATCATTACTTTGTATTTCAAAGGTTGGTGCCTTTTAATCAACAAGATTCGGAGGTTGGAGCCTCTTGCTCAAAGAGATCCGTGTCTCTTGTTGAGTTGGTGCTCGGTGGAGGGGGTTGGTATCTCTATGGGTTGGTGCCTACGAAGTTGTAAGAAGCTTCCTATAAAAGCAATATTTTGCCGTGATTTTCTCCCGCAAGGGTTTCCACGTAAAATTGTGTGTGCATCTTGTGTTCTCTATTGCTAGATCTTGCTTGTGTGGATTCTTTGATTATTGCTTTATGATTGCTAAAGTTAAAAAATTGAAAAAGTTGATCTTATACTCATTCAAACCCCCCCCGCCGTCCCCCGCCCCGCCCCCTCTCAGTATAAGTGTGTGTGTGTTTTCTTGAATGCTCTTACATTAGGATCTCGGTGATCAAACAGTGTTAAATTTTCTTGCTTGTTCATTAAGAAAGTGAATAAAAAACCAATTTGTGACATTACAATGCTCCAACACTCATGCTCCCAATTTGATTGAGCTCTTGTTGATTATATATCTCCTTCAAGATAGCTAGTTCCTTGTCATCAAAAATTAGTTTCTCGTCATTTGTGATCCATTCTGAATCAAGATCGATCTCATCAAAATCAATCAATTGATCATCCTCAATGCCCCCTAATATAATCAAATTGAATGCATAATTTTGTTGCATATATAGAATAAGTATTTGAAATTAAAACTATAAAGTGCAACAAAACAATAATTAGAACTTATAATTAAAATTGCAATTTTTTCTAACCTCAAATTTTCTTGAGCCCAAGATGAAGGCTACGGTCAACAAACACCAAATTATTCATCCACCACTAAGTCAAATAGTTGCATTTCTTGGACTATATGTGTTCAAACACACTCCATGTATGCTCACAAGCAAATAAAATGTATGGGTTGGCTCATAATGTGCATTCCCATCAATCAAATGTTTTTGGCTTCCTTCTCAAAAAAATCTCACCATGGCATTGAGAAGACATAAATTTTATCAAGATTCTATCATGTACAATGAAGGTAAAACTTAATATTGATAATATATACATATGCAATATAGAGAAAAAAGCAAAAGTTGATTGCAAAAGCATCATTTGAAGAGAGTTCTATCATCTACAATGCAAACATTAAAAAAAATCCTTTGCTTGGTTGTATAAAGGAAACTCTACCATAGCTGCTCACTGACCCTTTAAAGAAGAGAAAAATCCCTCAACACATTTTATGAGGCCCTTTGTCACCTCCTCATTTTGTAGATAATTTGTTCCTATACAGCAACGTTGGATTGAGATAGTATCTAGCGGCATGGAGGGAGAAATGGATCTGCCAATCCCATTTGTTGTCAATGACCTCTTGTATTGGCATGTTCTTCTCCCTGTCATTGTCCATTCTACTCATGACAACCTCCTTGGCTCTATACTTGGTACAAACAGCCAATGGAAGAATTTTTTCTATCAAATAGTCTCAAAACTCTGACTAAAGGGTTTGAAAATTGCACAATCTACTAGGCATCTAGTCAAAAACTATCTACAGAAATATAATAAGTTACAATCTTACCATTCAAATGATAGGCAAAGCAAGAATCAAAAAATATCTTTTGCAATCAAAGACTTTGCAATGTAAAGAAATGGGTAGCAAATCTTAGTCACCTTGGCTAACAAAGTTCCTTGCCCTCTATGAAGGTGCATATCGTACTTGGTGACTGTGCAAGCTCTCTCCAATATAGATTTAACCCTTCAAAGTTTGTCAATGTCTTCTAGGATTAAAAAAAAACAATGTGTTGCACATAGGCTCCAAAACATAGTGGGATATTTCTACATCATAAGTCTCCCAACAACAACACAAGCAACAACATTATCTATAATAAATTGGACCACATATTATGGCCCTACCTCAACAGTCACCTCATCAAATAGAGTAAAGAGAATCTTCATCCACTCTTTGAAATGTTCAACAAGGACATCACTGACATCTTGCATTACATTCATCAACATCTTAGTCATCAAAGTCTCATATGAGGGGGCTTTGGGACCCAAGATCCATAACTGCAATGGCATCCACCATAGTATGTTAGTATAGAGAATTGGAAACATTGAATGGCATGCTAGAATAAAACCAAAAATTACTAATGGCCTTCTTGGTTGCTCATGAGCAATTTTCTTCCACCCTATACTCTCTAAATGTATGCTCCTCGTGTACTATTAGGTGCAAAGAAAGCATTAATGTTTCCACCACTTGTGTTAGGACACTATTAAGTACAAGAAGATGCTAAAGAATATAGCACAAGTTGTTGTGATGGCTCAACCTCATCTAAAGATCAACTCTAGTCTTAGAAGATGTCAATCTAATTGTTGTCCTTGTTTTCTTGTCTTAATTTCTACATAACACATTAGAGCCACCAAAGTCTAATGTGTGAAATTTGTATGACGCAAATTGCTAGGCTTAGCATCATGCCCTAGCATATTTAACAAATGTCATTTGAAGCAATATATGCCTCAAATGCATTCAAGGGCACAAAAATTGTATTTGAATTTCTATGACTTCAGGATGGTCATGCCATACATTCATGTAAAGTCCCTTTCATGCAACATGATGCCTGAAATCCCCAAAATAAAGGCAAAAAACCAACTATACAATTAGGGTTAAAACATATTACATAATTAAAAACTTGTTAAATTCCCTCATTAATCTTCACCTTCAATTAAAAAATCAATTTAGGGTTACTGTTAGTACATACTAGAAATTAGAAAGAATTCCCTAACCCTAACAATAAAGTGTAAAAAAATAGGTTTTAGGGTTAGAATTAGGGCATACTATTTTTCAATACCTAACACAAACCATAAACCCTAAAAAAATAAGGCTTAGGATTAGGGTTGGTGCATACTAGAAAAATATTAAAATCACTTACCCTAACTACAAACAACCTAAAAAAAATGGTCTTGGTTTAGGGTTAGGGCATACTTAAAAAAATAAAAATCTATAATCTTAACCCTAAATCCTTAAAAAATTGAGGTCTAACATTAGGGTCAGGGCTTATTAAAAATACATACCAAAAACACTAAACCCAAAAAAATTGGGTTTAGGGTTATAATTAGGGCATGCTTTAAAAAATTTAAAAACCATAATGGCTAGCCATAGACCAATTTTAGGCTTAGGGTTAGCCATTGGAGCTAGTTTTGGGGGTTTAGGGTTAGCTGCTATGGTTACCAGAGATTTAAAATAAAATAAAAAAACTAGAGTATAAGTTTAATGTTAAAAGTGTTTAGGGCTTTTTTTACATTAAAACACCAACTATTGGCTAGAGTTTCTAACTTTAAAAAACCCTTTAGAGTTTAAAGTTTAATATTTTTTAAGTCCTTTAAAAAACAAAGGAAAAAAAAGCTTTACAAGGCCTTACCTAGATTGGCAGTAGATGTAAATAGGCCATTGAAATCAGATTTGTTCCAATTTGATGTTGCTTCAACACACTTTCAATCTACCTCCATATCTGCTCCCAAAATATCAAAATTTGGATGGGAAATGAACCTTGAAAAATGTGATCTTTTCAAATAATTGCAATCTTTTTGTTTTCGAGAAATGTGTCAATGTTTTGAAAGAAAGGATGATGTCGGATCTGCCAAAATTGCAATCACCATTGATCATGATTCATGCTTCACTGATTCACATACCCATAACATATTTGATTGAGTTCCTCACAATATACAACATATCATCTCTAAACTGTAGTATGCATCCTTGTTTTTGCCTTTGTATTTTTTGTTTTGATGAATGTTTTGTGATATATTTGCAATGTTTGATACAACAATATAATGCAATAAAATAGAAGATATTGCAATAATATTTTCAACTCAAAAACTGAACATTACATAGGGAATACACAGCTGAAAATTCCAGATTTTTATATCATCTTAGATACTCAGTATTTTCACAAAATATTGACAACCCAGTTCATAAAATATCCCCTATTATCTAAAACAGCAATACCCAGAAAATCTAGGAGTTACAAATCATGAACTCACGGGTAAGATATTCCTTGAAACCCTCTGAAAATGGATGTCAGCTGTAAATAACACCTCTAATGGAAGAAATGATGCCAGCACAGTGCTCTCTAGCCCTAGGTGACCTCCCAAGGAGCAGCATGCTTTCCCAAAACCCTAGCCGCCCCTTCAAACACTCCAAACTCCTCTCAAAATGTACAGCCAACTCTGGAAATTAGTACAGCCAGCATGAGAGCCACTATTGCTCCTCAAATCTGCTGCTAATGATCTCCAATATGCTCAATAGGATGATCTTTCAAATTTGAAATGTATCTATGAAGCTCAAACTGTGAATCTCTGACTACAATGAAGCTCAACCCTGATTCCTGAAGTGAAATCGCCAAGAATCCTCCAAATTGTTTCTTCCAACAATGTAGAGAATGTTGTCTACAAGGGATTTCATCCTCACAAACCCTCGAAGAAGAAGAACCAGCTCCTCCAACCAAAATAACAAAGATATCAACCAAGCATGAATGGCAAATGAACCACAAAAGAGCTTAAATAGCCTCCTCCAAATCCCACGCCCCAAATAGAGAGGATATTTTATTTAATATTTGAGACTTCATTAAGTCTCCAATTTGGGCGCCCATCTCTAGGTAAATATATTGGCCACATTTTTAAAACAACTTATGACTCCCCATGGGCCTCTTTTAAAAGACACTTTAATATATTTAAATAGCGTAAGTCAAATGTTTAATTTAACTTTAATAACTCAACGTTATTTAAAATACAAATAATAATCCATGCCCAAACATTGAAATTGACACCCACCGGCACTGCTAAAAATAGCAACACTAACAACTGGACCATTGATGCCTAAAACTAACTTACTAAAAATAGTAAGTACTAGAAAATCACCCTAGAAACATTTTAGACAAAGGCATCATGCTCACAACAACGGTTGGAACCCAACTGACCATTGACCACTGCCAAACCATAGGACGAAACACCTCCAGAGCCCCCTAACCACACACATTAGCCTACGAGAACCAGCAGAATAGGCTAATGGTCCACCATACTGAATTGATTAGGAAGGGGACATTACATAAACACAATAGACATGGCTATTCATTATGGTTTACTCCCACTTCATTATTAGTAACATAATTCCTTGTGAGTTCCACCGCTATGAATCCCAATCACCTTATATATGTTTTGATAATTATTAGTATTAATTCATAAACTATTCATATTCTTGAATTCTTCCCCTAGTGGTATAATACCAAAATATATGTGTCAATTCCTAGAAAAAAATTAGCATATCTTTAAAATCAAGAAATGTGTATATAGTATACAATAGGCATTGGTTATTCATTATGGTTTACTCTCACTTCATGATTAGTACTATTATTCCTTGTAAGCATCACCACTATGAATATCAATCACCTTATACATTTTTTGATAATTATCAATATTAATTCATAAACCATTCATATTATTGTATTCTTCTCCTAGTGTTATAATACCCAAAATATAAGTGTAATTCCTAGATAAAAATTAGCATATATTTAAAATTGAGAAATGTGTGTATAGTATGTTGGAAATATTGTCATTGATGTCAAAGGGGCATGGACAAGATAGTTTATCATTGATGTCTAGTTGTCATTGATGTCAAAGGTTGAAGAGGAAACTGTTATAGGCTGAAGGCCATAAATTGCATCATCAAAAGAACAATAAAATTGGTTCAATTCATGTATAACTCCTATGCAAAATTGCCAACATCATTCAAGATATGGAGCAGTGAAACCTAAGTCTTTGTTTATAGCCGACCCATTCAAGTGTCCAAGGCAACAATGAGATCAAAAGAAGAGCAACAACTATTATTAATATCACACGATTCCTAGAGCAGCAATTCATAAAGGGTATTTTATCAGTTGAATACAAGCCGACTTTGAAGAATTAAAATAAAATAATTCCTTGGTATGATCAACTACTTCTCATATAGATGCCACTTTGATGTTAAATTAAATTGTTGAAAGGCTGGCCGACTCTATTGGGTGTAAGCGTTCCTTGTGGGAGGTATTTAAAATAAATTGCAATTAAATTGTTTGATGAGGCTGACCTCTTTGGGAGAGTCACATCTTTTGGGTGTAAGAGGTATTTGAAGGGGCATTATGAAGTTATTTAAGAGAGTTTGTGGAATGCATTTGAATGTAAGAAATCATTGAGTATCATTCTTATTTAGAGCAGATCTGAAGCAATTAAAATCAGACTTCAAGAGAAGATTTAAAAGAAGTTTATGAGCGGATCTAAAGGTGACTTGGAGCAGACCTTTAAAGCAGATTTATAGCAAGTTAAGGCAGATCTGAAAGAGATTCAAGAGCAGATTTATAGAACATCATTCATAGCAAATTTATGTGCAAAAGTTGTTGAAGATTTGAGCAGACCTTTTGAGGTATTCTATTGCAGATTTATGCCAAAGTTGTAAGCAGTTTTATGAAAGATTTTTGAACAGATAGGTAAGGGAGTTTATAGCATATTTTTGTGAAGGTATTAAGGCAGATTTGTGAAGCATATTGAAGCAGCGATACTCAAGAAGGCAAACACAATATTCAATTGGAGGTTGGTGCCTCCTAATTGAGGAGATCAGGTAGTTGGTGCCTCTCATTAGAAGAGATTGGTGTCCCCAATGGGTTGGTGCATTAAAAGATTGTAAGAGAAGTTTTATATAAGCAATATTTTTTGTGGTTTTCTCCCATAAGGGTTTCTACGTAAATCATGTGTTCTTCTTGTGTTGTATAATTGATAGATCTTGTCTGATTGACATTGCTATCGTTGTTAAGTTTTGAAAAAGTAAAAGATTGTCTTATACTGATTCACTTCCGCCATCCCCCCCCCCCGCCCCTCTCAATATAAGCGTGTGCTTATCATAGTATACAATGGAATTGTCAATCCTAGTTCTTGCAATCGGGTGGATTCATAAAGCCCTATCTCACTTGTGGGCCAATTTGAAAAAATGAACTTTGCAAGTGTTTAAAGTTGGACAATCTTTGATTGATGATTTTTATTTGATAGGACCTTTGAATGAATGTCTTGGCAAAGTCGTGTGGCTTCCACATCCACTAGACCTTTGATTCAAGGTCACCTTCAAACCAAGATCCTATATTAGAAAGTGACCTTCAATTGAAAGTGTTTTTTAAGTTGCCTTTTAAAGGAATGCCAGCATTCCATATGTTGAAGATGTCACATGACCTTTGACCTTCATTTTATGGACCATGTCTATTTAGCACTTTATCTCCCTCCATGCCACATGTTAACCTTTTGTTGGACAAAAATTGCTCATTTAGACAATATTTTCCATCATCAAACAAAGTTGTCATGACACGACATTTTGCACAAGTGTGGCCCTTTAAGTTAGCTTTCCAAATAGTATAGGTTTTAATATTTTTTATTCAATTATTATAGTTATTTTCCATTTTCTAATCAACATAGTTTTTTTCTTAAACATTAAGCTTCTATTCAACACTCGTGTAAATATAGCAAACAATGCAAAAAAAATCAGAGAAATATGACCACCCTCTATATTGACATATTTGTTTCCACACAAAAAAAAGGGTATATACAGAAAAATGATACACATTATGGAGAAATATATGTCTAAATTATAGTTAATTTCAATTAAAAACAAAATAAATAAAATATGCCAAAAAAAACTAAAAATAAATGGATACTCTAGACATCATTGTTAATGATCTATGTTTAAAAAATTATGAAAAGATTTTATTTCTAGTGCAAGTTACGCATTTTGGGGAAATATTAATTATTAAAAAATAATCTTTTGAACAAATGTTTTTAAAATGAAATAATTATTTCTTAATTTCTTTTTAAAATAGATTTAGAATCTACATATGAAACCTCACAAATCAGTAGTCCACATTATTAAAGTATTATTGTAATATTTAATGGTCATCTTAGCTTTTAGTTAGTCGGTAATTTACTTTGCTTAGTTACCTTTTAGTAACTTTCCGTTATTTGCTTTAGTTAACGATTGTTTCTTTTTAGATATATCGTCTTGTAATTCTTTATATAGGGAGTTTTCCTCTCCTTTGTAAATAATGAATATCGAATATCAATTATCATTTTATGGTATCAGAGCATAGGCTCATTTTTTGCGAATTTTTTGAGCAATAAAAATTCGTAGTTGATTACCTAAAGATTTTTTGGAAATTTTCATAAAAAAAAATTTCCAATTTTTTTAAATAAAAATTGAGGGTTTGTAAAGAAAAAAAAAGATTCGAAAGTTTTTTTTCAAAGCAGATTTTTGTGAAAGATATTTGATGCAGATTTAAGAGTTTTTCACAAGAAAAAAATCACATTTTTTTAAAGCTAAAAATCGTGCTAGTTCTCTTGGTTGCAGATTTTCAAAATTTCTTCTTGGCAATTTTCAGAATTTTTGCACATTTTTGGAGATTTTTTGCAGATTTTTGCAGATTTCTAGCGATGGATTTTTGCAGATTTTATGTGGGTGACCTAGGGTTTTGCTATTCAAAGATTTGTGGCCTGATTTTCCAAATTTTGTAACGGATTTCTAAGGTGTTCTAAAGAGTTTTTTTTTTTTAAATCTTGCTTTTTCAAAGTTCTTTTAGGGATTTTTCTGACCTATATCTTGCTTTTTCTGAGTTTTTTGAAGGTTTTTTTCTGAAAAAGTCTTGCTTTTCTGAGCCTCATTTTAGACAATTTTTTAAAAATTGTGGGAGTTATGCCAGCTGATTGTCCAGGGTTTAGTGTCAGTTGATCATAGACTTTACCTCATTTTTCATGCTTTTGGAAAACGGTAGGGATGGCATCTATGCAGTTTGACCAAGCATCTACCTCTTATGCATTGATGGCCAAATGACCAACAAATCATGCCAAATTTGTAAGAAAATTTCTAGTGCAAAAAAATAGAGAAAAACAATAAGCACAATATTAACATAGTATTTATGTGGAAAACCCGGTCAAATTATACTAGGAAAAAACCATAGACAAAAATCTTTCATATTTTATTTCTCAAGAAATTCGCAATTACAACAATCTTCTGAAAAGATACAGAAAACATGACTTCAACAGAGTATATGAAATCCGAGTTGTAGAGTCCTAGTTGAACACAACTATCTACAAACAGTAAGTATGACTCATACAACTACATGTCGAACATTGGGCAAAACGGCCAAAAATAGAGTCAAAAACGGCCAAAAAAATTTCGGCTTCACCGAAAACGCCTTCGGCATGCAGGGGGGCTACAATAGCCCCCTTAGGACCCCCTTTCACTTCAACCTTCGGTTGAATAGAAGGCCCTCGGCCGCGCCAGGCGCATACTTGAAGTACTAGCTAGATATCAATGTCAACTATCCGTCACTGCTGGAATATCAATAAAATTGACTTCATATTCCAACAAAATCATCTACATGGTACATCAATTCTAGAGCCTCTTGGCATTTTGCAAGCAAGAGAGATTGGTTCACGGAGTATATGGCTTGCTCCTATTCCGTCATCTTTGGTGGTGGTGAAGAGTATACAGTTGTCGTCAAGAGCAATGTCCAAATCACATCTAGTGGGAGAAATTTAATATTTCTCAATGTATACTATGTGTCGAGCATGGAGCTTAATCTACTCTCAGTGAGTCAAATTATGTGACAGTCCAAAGTTGGACATCATTTTCAGTTCACAGAAGTGTCGAATTGTTGATAAGGAGTCCAAGAAAACTGTGGCAATTGGGCTGGAGGATCATGGTTTGTATCAATTCCTTGATATTGGAGATCCTCTGGAACATGCACTGGTTGCAAGGAGTTCATCTATCAGCACTCTTTGGCATCAGCGATATGGGCATCTCAACATTGCCTACCTCTCTCAAGTGGCTCGAGAGAATTTGGTAGAAGGCTTACATGAAATTCAGCAGCACACACATTGTATTTGCAGAGCTTGCCAAGCAAGGAAGCAACATCGTACTTCATTTTCAGATGGAAAGTCTTGGAGAGCATCCAAGGTTCTACAGCTAGTTCATGCAGATGTTTGAGGGCCAATGAATATTGCATCAGTCATTGGTGCCAGGTATTTCCTCTTGTTTGTTGATGATTTTAATAGGAAAATGTGGGTGTATTTTCTCAAGGAAAAGTAACAAGATTTTAATGAATTTCAAAAGTTTAAGGCATTAGTTGAAAAAGAGTCTGGATGTCAAATCATAACTCTTAGGTCAATTAATAGGGGTAAGTTTTGTTCCAACCAGTTCATCGACTTTTGTGCTAAACACGATATTAAGCATCAACTTACCACACCCTATACCCCTCAACAGAATGGTGTTTTCGAGCGGAGAAATCGTACCATCACAGAAATGGCTTGTTGTATGTTGGAGAACAGGAATGTTCCCAAGAAGTTTTGGGCTGAGGCAGTGTATACCGCAGTATACCTTCTTAACCAGTCTCCCACACAAGTCGTCAAGAAGATGACCCCAAAGGAAGCATGGTTGGGAGGAAACCAAGAATCACTCATATTAGAGTGTTTGGTTCGACTGCATATGTTTCGATTCCAGATGCCAAGAGGACCAAGCTAAAATCCAAGAGCCAGAAGTCGATGATAACAGGATACAATGACAAACATAAGGCCTATCGACTAATTGATGTGGCCACTCATTGTTTGACATTCAGTAGGGATGTTATGTTTGATGAGGAAGGTGGGCCCTTTTTGCTCTCTTCTCCCAACAAGAGTCCTGACAATCAGCCTCTGAAGACCAAGGATTTGGGAGCTAAGCTTTCAATAGCTCCACCTGTAGGGAGGGATTCTGATGAATCTAACATTGTGGAATCTCTTAAGCAAGATCCTCTACCAGCAGGGAGGGACTCTGATGATTGTGTCATTGTGGAATCTCCTAGGCAAGATTTTGTACCAACAGATTTTCCTCAGGACAAACTTGTTGTACCCAAACCAAATTTTTTGCTTCACTAAGGCCTTTTGCTTAATTGAGTCTTAATATTGTTAAAGTGATGTCAGAAGATCATTTTTGGGCTTTTTAAATATAGAGTTAGTGTCAGTTTCATGTCAGTCTGTTACTAAGGAAATTCAAGAAAAGTGAAAATCTGAAGGAAAATCATCAAAATTCTCTCTGAAGAGGGGAGCACATTTTCAAAAGGGCGCCCTATCTTTTAGGGGCTCAGATCTTGTTTTTAGGGTTTGTCACCTCCAACAGACATTTGTCCGGCATCACGTCAGCTTCGCAACGGGCTATTAAGCTTATCAAACGGACCTGTTTCATGCAAGTTATGGAAGATATAGTGCAAAGCGAGAGGAAAGTCAAAATTGGCTAACACTGGAAAAAGAGCAGCTTTTGAAAAAGGCGTCCATCTTTTTGAGGTGTCAAATGAAGGTTTTTGACTAAATGCCACCCAAGATGTTTGTCTCACATTTGTTCAGGCTTCACAACGCATCCATCAGTGGGTGAATCTGAGTTGCAGAAGTGCCTGAGCCGGAGGTCAAACATGGGGTCAAATCTTGGTCAAAATATCAAGGAATAAGCAAAAGAGCACTTTTTCAAAAAGGCGCCTGAGCTTTTCAAGCCTTTAATACCTTCTTTTTTATGTTCTCAGATATTCAGCTTCTCCGTGTTACGTTCAGCTTTCTGTTGCCTGTCTCCGTCAGATCAGAAGATGATTCAGCAGCTTGCAGTCAGAGTTTTAGTATTATTTTGGTCAGTTCCAGAAATGGCTAAGTTTGGAGGAAAAAGAGCAACTTTTCAAAAAGGCACCCTTGATTTTCACCCCTCAGATGATGTTTTCTGGAGAAATGTGCCTTTGCAGCTGTCATGTAAAATGAGGTCAGCTTCGCAGTGAGCCTGTGATCCAGTCCTGAAATTTGGTCAATCAGAGGTTATGAAGGATTTGTTTTTTCCCTTCGTACGAGATGGAGATGAGAAATTTTGACTAAGTCTGGAAAAAAGAGCAGCTTTTGAAAAAGGTGCTTGGATTTTTGAGCCTTCATATCTCAATTTTGTGGTTTCAGACCTAAGGGATGATCTCGTCAGTTTCAACTCTGCTATCCGTTGCAATCGTCAGCCAGCCAATTAGGCTTGTCAGTCATCCAGAATCAGTGTGCGAACAGAGGCTCCGACGAGGATCAAAATCCAAATTTTCATCAAAATTGGCTAAGTCTGGAAAACGCCTTAAGGGTCCAAGTTGACTTTTCAAAACAAGTTGACTGGTGCGCCCTAATTAGGGTTTCTGACTTCAGTTCAACTGAACAATTTCTAGGTTGCATGCAGAAGATACTGAAGTTCATTTTGAGTTGCTATTTTTAGAAGTTCAATTCATTTGCAGTATGCATGCATTTGCATGTTTAGTTAACTGAAGAGGATGTTGAGTTCTAATTTGCATGTGAAGTTAACTGTTTTGCATGTGCACTTAACTAACTTGCATGCACAAGTTTAACTGATTTGCATGGGCAGTTCAACTAAAGTTAAAAGTGGCGCTCTATTAAAGCATCATTTTCATGCATTTTAAGCTTCAATTCACAACCAATCACATTCTAGGCATTCATTTTGAAGGCTTAGTTAAGCATGCGCCCTAATTTGAGGCTCAGTTAACTGCCAAATTAAGAGGTGCGTTTTGAGTTTGAGAAGATGGACGAATTTTAAATGAATTTTATTTATTTAAAGACAAAAGTCGTTCTTATTTCTTCATTCTTAACTTTTAAGCAAGTTGTGCTTTCTCAAAGAGCTTCATTAATGGCGATTTCTTCATGCATTTGAGGATTCAAAGTGCTATAGGTGTCAGATTTCAGTATTTTTCGTAGCGTTGGATTCAGATTGATGAGGAGAAGGCAATTCCATATTTTATTTTCAGTTTGCATGCAGGTTACATCAAAATCCAAGATTGAGGAAAGCGAATTCTACAGAAGCAGAGCAAATAAAACATTCTTTCTTCTGTCTTATTTCTTCTATTTCTCGTCTTAGATTTCTTCGCATGTCAAAGAAATTCAACATATTTTCAGAATTTGATCATCTGGGTTCGCATACTTCAGTATTTGCAGCAAAACCCATGTCTTAGATTTTTTCGAGAAAATTGCCCCATAGTCTTCATTCTGAAGCTCTATGCTTTTTTTTCGAAGATTTCTTTGCATGTGGGCCAAAATCACATCTTTTTGAAAATCGCATCATCTGGGTTGGCTTAGAATTCCATTGTGCACAAAACCCATGTTCCAAATTTTCTCAAGAAAATTGTCCCAAGAAGCAGCTCTAACAACCCCTGTAGTTCTCGACTAAAAAGTCTTTGCATGTTAGGCTAAATGGCATTTTTTCACAATTTTGACGTTGTGGGTTGTCTTAGAATCATTTTCCAGACAAAACCCATGTCTCAGAATTTTTGGTGAAAATTATCCTCCGACAGGGTATTTTTAGCCTCACTAGGAGCCATTTTTGCTTTTTGGAGAAAGTTGTTAGAACATAGCCGTGTTCACAGTCAACAGGCAAGTTTTTCAGAAGACGGTTCAACTAGACTGGATTCAAGACCAAATCGGTCTTAATTTAGGTTTTCATCAGAGCAGCTGACAATGAAGCGTTAAGTTGCAAAAGGAACAGAGATCACTTCATTTACGGAGCCACCAAAGTCCCTCAAATCCTGTGCCATTATCTTCATGAAGATGGTACCTACGCTGATCTTAATGAAGTACAAGTTGAGTTCAAAAAGCTTATTCGTGATAACCTTGAGGGAGATCCTATGGCGGCTAAATAGGAGAATATTTCAGTTATTTCAGCTAGTTTCAGAAAGGCGACTGAAGATGTCAGAGAATGCATGCATACAGTCAAGGAAAGTGACAAAGAACTGAAAAAACAGATTGTTGTTTTGGACAGCATCAAAGTGCCAAACGACAGAGAGATTGATGAGTTCTTGGTCGAAGTGTTAGACCGAGATGACATGGAGTGATCTGCCAGTTGGAACCTGCAGTTAGTTTCGAGGATAGAATCAAGAGCAGCAGTTAACTTGACTTTCAGTTTTGAGTTCACTTGCTGACTTCATACATGCTTATCTCTTCCTTGGGATTATCTTCATAGGAGTTAGGGTTAGGGTTTCCAATTAACTGAAGGTAGTATCCAGTTAACTTTGCTTTAAATAAGGACGTGCATGCTTGCACATTGTCCATTTAGATTAGATGTACCGGTTAACTGATGGTAGCTTTCCAGTTAACTGTATAGTTTATTAGGGTTTAGCAATAAATCTTGCATGCATTGCAAGACTGTAGTTGACTCAAGGTGATTTTAGGGTTCCCTACACCTTTTGATGTCTATAAATAAGAGCTTTTGCTCATTTGTACATAACTTTTGCACGAGAGAGAAATATATGTTGTGCCTACCTTGCCCTCAATATTGCTCGTTCGTATTTGTTCATGCGTTTTTACTATTATGATGAATTGTTATGCCACATAGGGTTTCATGCAATTATAATGGTGAATTCTTTCCTTAGTTAGATATAGAGGCTAGTTGATGGTAAATTGCATGCGTGTCTCGCCTATGCAATTTATTATCCTAGTTGGCTATCCTTTATGTTGTGTTCAATAAACTCGTTCAGATTGAGCTGATAGATGTGCCACCTTGCCTTCAAGTTGAGAATCTGTTCTTGGTTATCGTATGATGTGTGTGAATAATAAACTTATTCAGATTGAGCCGATAGTTGTGCCACCTCGCCTTCAAGCTGAGAATCTATACTTAGTTTATCGTGTATTGTTGTTTCCAATAAGCCTATTCAGACAAGCAGATAGTTGTGCCACCTTGCCTTCACATTGTGAGTCCGTACCCGGCTTATCGTCAAATAATCATTCCCTGCTCCATTTCCTCATGCTCTGTTTTCTTGAGGAAATTGGATGATTTAAAGTAGTTAGCTTAGTTGTAGTTAATGATCTGCTGAACCAGAAAATCTTTAGCTACCGCGTTCTTGGTTTTCTTAACCTTGTGCCTCTTCCAAGGAACAAAAGATAGGACTTAGATTACTTTTCTTTTCCACGCATTCCAGCACTACGAGGGAGCTTCCCCTCCTAATTTGAAGAGCACTCATTACGCAGTGTGCATAGCTGTCCGTACAAACCTGCACTCCAGAGGTGTTAGTTTTTAAGCTTCAGCTCACAACCAATCACATTCTAGGCATTCATTTTGAAGGCTTAGTTAAGCATACGCCCTAATTTGAGGCTTAGTTAACTGCCAAATAAAGAGGTGCGCTTTGAGTTGAAGAGGCGGACGAATTTTAAATGAATTTTATTTATTTAAAGACAAAAGTCATCTTTATTTCTTCTTTCTTGAGCAAGTCGTATCATTCAAAGCTCAAAACATGGCGATTTCTTCATGCATTTGAGGATTCGAGGTGCTACAGGTGTCAGATTTCAACATTCTTTGTAACGTTGGATTCAGATTGTTCAGAGGAAGGCGATTCCATACTCTGTTTTCAATTTGCATGCAAGTTACATCAAATTCAAGTCAAGCATAGGCGATTTTCTACAGAAGCAGAACAAACAAAACCTTCTATCTTCTGTCTTATTTCTTCTATTTCTCATCTTAGGTACTTTCTTCGCATGTCAAAGAAAACGGAAAAATATTCAAAATCTGACCATTTGGGTTCGCATATTTCAGCATCAGCAGCAAAACCCATGTCTTAGATTTTTTCAAGAAAATTGATCCGCAGCCTTCATTCTGAAGCTCTATGCTTTTTTCCGAAGATTTCTTTGCATGTGGGATAAAATCACATCTTTTTGACAATCGCATCATCAGGATAAAATCACATCTTTTTGTACCAGCAGATTTTCCTCAGGACAACCTAGATCAGCATCCAGATGGTATTATTCCAGGCAGCCCAAGTCATGATGATGCTCATCCTGATTTGGAAGAAGATGCATCTCCTCCTACCCTAAGTGGTGGGCAAAGCTCATTGGTGATGTTCATGATGATGAGCTTGTTGAGGGAAGATTGTCTAGAGGCAAGAGCAAAAAGAACACAGTAAACTTAGCTTTTATCGCCAACATTCAGAGTGTTTATGAGCCCCAACATTATTCGAAGGCCAGGGGTAAACTTGAATGGGAAAAGGCTATGGATTCTGAGCATCATAGTCTTTTGAAGAATAACACATGGGTTCTATCATATCTTCCACAAGGGAAGAAACCCATTGGTTGCAAATGGGTATACAAGGTTAATTGAACACTGGATAAATACAAGGCTCGATTGGTGGCTAAGGGGTTCTCGTAGAGAGAAGGTATTGACTATAAGGAAACCTTTGCTCCTACAACAAAAATAAGCACCATCCGACTTGTCCTAGACATGGCAGCACAATTTGGCTAGAAGGTCCACCAGATGGACATGAAGAGTGCCTTCCTCAATGGAAATTTGGAAGAATAGGTTACGCAACCTCCTACTTTTACGATTGCAGGAAAAGAGCATAAGGTATGCAAATTGTTGAAGGCTCTTTATGGCCTAAAGCAGGCACCCAGGGCATGGTACCTAAAGTTTGACAAGTATTTGGTTGCACAAGGGTTTCAAAGGAGCCCCTTAGATGCAAATTTGTATGTCAAGAACACTGGCAATGATATCATCCTTCTTGTCATCTATGTGGATGATATCATCATTACTGGTAGTAGGTTACATTTGATTGAACAAATCAAGTTGAATTTGTGTCAAGCATTTGAGATGACGGACTTGGGTCTCCTACACTATTGTCTGGGTGTGTGTAGAAGTTAGGCAGACAGGTAGCAGTATCTTCATTTCTTAGTCGAAGTATGCCAAGAGTTTGTTGGAGAAATTTAGGATGGAAGATTGCAAAATCTCATCCACTCCTATGGAGAAGGGGCTTAAACTTTCAGCCAAATCAGAGTCACAAGCAGTGAATGAGTTTGCATTCAGGCAACTAGTGGGCAGCCTCATCTATCTTACTGCCACTAGGCCTGATTTCAGTTTTGCTATGAGCTACATTTCTCATTTCATGACTACCCCTAAGGCGGGGCACTAAGTTGCAACGAAGTGAGTGTTGAGATATGTGAAAAGGACACCTGACTTTGGCATTTTGTACAGTAGATGCAAAGATCTTAGGCTAGTTAGTTTTACAGATTCAAATTGGGCAAATTCAATTGATGACAGGAAGTTCACTTCTGGGTACGTTTTTAATCTCTCTTTCCTTGATAGAAGCAGAGTATCAGGGAACAATTAAGGCTGCATGTGAGGCAATATGGCTTCGAAGAATACTTGTTGACATACAAATGTCTCAAGCAACGCCTTCACCCTTGTTCTGTAACAATCAAGGGATGCTAAAGCTTGCCAAGAATCCAATCTTCCACGAGCAAACCAAGCATGTTGAGCTTCATTGTCATTTCATCCGCTAGCTTGTTGAAGATGGATATATGATATTGCAATATGTTCCAATTGAGGATCAAACTGCAGACATTCTCACCAAGCTCTCTATCCGGATAAATTTGTAAAATTTTGGGATAAGCTTGGTGTAGTTAGCAGGATGACCATTAAGAGAGGGTATTAAAGTATTATTGTAATATTTAATGGTCTTCTTAGCTTTTAGTTAGTCGGTAGTTTACTTTTAATTAACATAGTTTGCTTCAATTAGCTTTTAGTAACTTTCCGTTATTTGCTTTAGTTTGTTTTAGTTAACGATTGTTTCTTTTTAGAAACATCGTCTTGTAATTCTTTATATAAGGAGTTTTTCTCTCCTTTGTAAATAATGAATATCGAATACCAATTATCATTTCACACATTGTCTTCAAATTTTTAACAATTTACTTGCTATAATTGACACAAAATGTAAATTTGGCTAATGATGATTTAAGTGGCTCACCTAGGCAAAAAAGTGAGGCACACCTTTACACTTCCACCCAACCACAACCAACAGTAAATAATTTCACATTATTTACAAGCCGAACTGCTCTAAAATGTAATTTAAGAGTACTCTTACAAGATACAAATTGGTAAATATCTAGCAACCATAATCACTATAAAATCAAAAAACAAAAACACCCAACATTATGACTTTTTAACAAATCATATCATAGTTACAAATCAAATACTCTAGAAAATGCTTGTCATAACCAGATTTCATTGCCAACAACAAACAATATCTTACTTCAGTCTCTTTCGCATAGTTGCCTCTACAAGCCAATCACCAACAGCATTTAGATCTGTCCCTTTTGGAAGCAGATCAACCTTGAAAACAAATAAATAACAATGCAACAACGATACTAAATTAGTCAACAATGAGAAAGCCCGGTTACTACTACCCAATAGCCTCAAAACAAAGACCATATAAAATACTTACCTTTGTTGCAACCATGATGATTGGGTTTGCCCCTACAAGATCACGTATCCTTGTGAGGAAACTTCCATTGAAGTCAACAATGTCCACCTACAAACCATATTACTAAATTCAATGATGAGTAAATAGGAGCCAAAGAACATATATATTAAAAGTAAAACCATATAAAGCCAACATCGATATAAGATATAATCTACAAAAACGAAATCTCCAACTAAAATGAGATCAAAAATCTCTGGTAAGGGACTCAATGTCATTTGTAAGAGTGCTATAGAATGTATTCAAGGTCTCTATCAAGAGTAGATAAGTACCAGAGTTTTGTTGTGAAAAAGGGTCACTGTCCATCCTTTCTATAATAAATATCCAGCACCTCAAGGACTTTGACAGGTGTATCTACAAATGATTGTGGATTTCTATGATGGTATATTTCAGCCCTAAACATTTTAATTTCTACTTCACATTTCAATTAAATGCAGACTGATTTGTTGACAAGTTCCTTTACTAATCTAGAAGTGATTGCTCTACTTTCTTTCTTTTTTTAAATTTGATGGCAAGATGGAAATTTTTCTCTTATTATACTTGTGCACATTTAAACACATAAAATACAGCAATATATGCAGACCATGACAAAAATCCCTCTGGGTGCACAAGTGGCATTATTTGTTGACATTTATGATGTGTTTAAATCTTCAATAAATCTTCAACCCACTTCAAGTTGATAGGATATTAGATTGGTATTATCATTGCTTTCTGCAATTCCATTTGTATCCATTACATTTCAAGTTCTAGAAGTTCCAAAGTTGATACAGCCTCCTTCAGGCACCTGCATATGACCACATAACTTCTAGAAAACATTTCTAATTTCCTACTTATGATAGAATGCATGTAGCAACCATCTAATAAAGAAAAGCAATAATCTATATCAGCACCCATCTAACCATACCCTCAGTTCGCAACTTAATTTAGAAACTATTGCCTGTTGAGGGGAAGCCCAAGTTCTGATGGTTATGGAGATAATAGGATAGGGTTTAACAGATGAGCAATAACTAATATCATTGAAAAGGAAGCTTCTATAGGCATTATTTTCACTTTATTTCTTCCTGACTTTTTGCCAGAGATGATGTGGGAATGGAGGAAAAAACATTATAAATTTACTCGGATCCAATATGGCTATATGACCATGATCTTGGTAGTAATGCCCCCCATTACTTGTGACGATTGCATGACAATCATCACTCAATGCAGAAACCCGAAATTTAATTACTACATCAGCATATGCACCTAAAGGCTTATATGCTAGAAGTCCAAAACATTAGATTATGCATACAGCAGTATCATTCTTGATTGTTCACCAAACAATCAAAAGTGCCTTGATAAGAAGTTTTCACTTCAGAAACAAATAGGTACTGAAAGTATAAGTCGCCAGTCATGGTGCAGGTACAAGGTTCAGGTACAGCAGTAAAAGTTTCTTTTTCCTTGGGTATGGGTATGGGTTCAGCTATATATATGTAAATATTGACTGTAATTTTCATTATGTATTGGCATTTGACAAACCACTGAATTATGAATTTATGAGTATTTTTAGTTTAGCAAATTTTGAGATATTTAAATATTTTGTTTATTGGCGATTATGAATATCACTGTTTTTATATTATATAATTATAATTATGAATATCATTTTTTTATATATATATAGCATTGTAAATTGTCACCCATGACAATTTCACACTATGTTTTGCTCCCCCCTAAGTGCATTGACCTAATTGTACACCTAATTTCTTAAATTATGCATTTTATAGCCCATTTGGACAATTACCAATAAAACCTATGTGGAAAACCAATGCAAACATTCAATATTTTGCCCCCAACACCTTACATCCCACAAAATAGGGCCAAACGAAGTTGCCCTAGGCGATTTGGTCCCCCTATTTTTCCTCCAAATTTTAATATGTCGAAGTAGGCATTTTATTATTTGAATTTAAAAAGTCAAATGTCAACTATCGAGATTTAATTTTTGGGAAATTAGAATAATTGCATATAAATATCTAGCCATTGCATCATTTGAGAACTAAGTGAAAAATTTGGAAATCAAGAGCAAGAATTATTGTCAAGAGCATTATCAAGCAAATCAAAAACAGTCAAGAGCAGATTTATTGCAGCAATTCAATCTCAAAGCATCATGTCAAAGTGTATGTGAGTTTGTTCATGTTTATGTTATCATATTGTTTGTGAGATCTAACTCTTGTAAGTCTTCAAGCAAACAACAATCAAGCCTTGAGGAAATGTGTATGACTTCAGTCCTTCAAAGAAGCCATTTTTGAGTGGTGAGTTGCAGTCCATTGTTGATTCATTATTCATTTATCATTTACTCTCTATCCCTCAAAAGGTTAAGCTCTCTTTCATTGACATTGCCATTGTGGAGGTGGAAACACCAACACGGAGTTTGACCGAGGCAAGCCCCTCTATGGCACAACCCTTCCTCTTTTTTTGAATGTGTAGGTTTCAGAACTGAAGAAGATTGGGAGAAGCTTGAAGGTCAATTATTCATTATTGCATTCAAACCCTAACCTTGACAACATACGAAAACTCAGTTATCTCGACACTCGACGAAGATCCAACAATGTGACACCTGGGCAAAGAGGGCTCTGATTTGGCTCCAAAGGACTGTGAAATCAGATCTGGAATTCATCTATTGGGACATAGGCGACTTGGTCCACAAAAATCAACTTCAAATTTATATCATAGGTGCACAGAACTCTACTCAGTTTGTTTTCGAAGTTTGAATTTGTCTGTGACATTCCGGATCTGTTGTTTTGCATCAAAATAGTTATTTGCATCATTAGCCTGGTCAAATCATTGCATTTCATTCCAAAACCCATCCCAAGTTTGGTCAAGGGCAAGTTGACACACCTTTCAGGTTGTAAGTCAGTCTTATACCTTGTCCAAATCCATCAAACCTTCACTACCTCAAATTATAAATGAAATATGTTAGGAAAGTACCCTAAACCCTAGAGTCAAATCCTAGGGTTTCACTTTTCCTCCATTTCAATATATAAAACAATGATATTCATAATTATAATTATAAAATATAAAAAATAGTGATATTCATAATTGCCAATAAACAAAATATTTAAATATTTCAAAATTTGCTAAACTAAAAATACTCATAAATTCATAATTTTGTGGTTTATATATATATATAGATAAAACAGTTATAATTATAAAAATAAAAAAAGTGATTCATAATTGCCAATAAACAAAATATTTAAATATCTCAGAATTTGCTGAACTAGAAATACCTATGCTCCACGAGGACACGTCCCCTGGCTTTGTACCCCCGTTCCTGTACCGAGAACGGTACGGGGATGCGGGGATGGCCAGGAAACGTCCCCTACCCGTTCCTTTTTCTCTGCAAAATTTAGGAAACATCCCAAAAAAGGTATGGGACGACAAGGTACGCCCAGCAATCCCCAACCATCCTAGGGACTGCTAGCTGTCCCCTATGGCCCAGCAACATCTTACTTTATTTTTTTGTAAAAAAAACACATTTTTAAATTTTTTTTAAAAAAAAGAATGGACGGGCCCACAAAGACC
>VDFB02080201.1:0-33675 GCA_007258455.2 Sequoia sempervirens
GCTATGTACAAAATGAACTTGAGTTGTCTTTTCAGGAATTTCCAAAAGCATACAGGTTTAAAGGCTATCTTTTCGAGGTATGAAATTGAATGTTGTATTTAAAGCATGTCCTATCAACAATAACAACATACGTGGGTGGCGTAGTTTTTCTTAGACATTTAGCCTGCATTCTCATTTTACTCCACATTGATTGCACGTCTTGTCATTTTATATGGTTTGGCCTTGAAGGTGGTGTATTTTTTCTCATACATTTCCTTTCAAAGGCACTGTATTCTAACATCTCATTGAACACTATGTACGAAATGAACTTGAGTTGTCTTTTTAGGAATTTCTAGAAGCATGCAGGTTTAAGACTATCTTTTCGAGGTATGAAATTGAATGCCACATTTAAAGCACATCCTATCAACAATAACAACATACATGGGTGGTGTAGTTTTTCTCAAACATTCAATCATACCTACTACTATTATTTCTTCAGGAATTCAAGCATCTCATTAGGCATAGTGAGCTCATGTAGGCTGAAATTGAAAATCACTGGCTTGGTGTGAGGGATACAGAGCTAGGACTTTTTAAATTGGAAGAATTTTGGGCACATCTAGATAGTAAAGAAAAATTTTCTATAGATGTGAAGGTGTTCGAAAGTGGACTAGCTTAGGCCAGAGGTTTTCCAAAATTAGTGTTGAGTGTTGACCTAATTGTTGCATGTGTGAGAAGGTACATTCCTGAAACCCAGGAAATCAAGGCCACAAACGAAACCATTGTAGCTAAAATTTTTCTTGAGGTTGTTTCTCAAGCATTGGGAGTTCCAGAGAAGGCACCCATAAAGGAGATGTCTATTGTAATAACTAATGAATATTTTAGGACTAATGAAACCTGGTGTAAAAATTCTATGGCCAAAGGGTGGTTGAAATCAGAGAAGAAAGGTAAGTCTCAATTTCCCAATAAACTTAAGAGGACACATTTTAAAGCAGAAATTCTTGATGTTATTGCTTTACTTCATCGTATCGTCGGGAATGCACAAGTTGAATTATTTGAAGAATGGATGTGTCAGTTCATTTTAGTTATCTGTGATGATAATGTGTTTATCGATTGGGCCAAGATAATTTTATTTCACTTGCATGAGCAATTAGTTAACTTTCAGAAGATTGCTACCTTTCATCTGTGTTCTTGTTTGATATATATCATTGCTAGTCAAAGAGCTTATTGGCCAAGGTTGAAACGACAAGTACCACCAAGTCCTAGCATGCCTATGTATAAGTGTTATCTGCAATTTTCCAAGCAGGTTGGGATGGGAGAATATTGTCTTGTTAATGATTCCTTTTTAATGGAAGCTGGGAGAAAGTTGGATGGAAACCCTGAAATGCATTTTTCCCTTGAATCAAAATCTTTGGTGTTGAAGTTTGGAAGTTTTTATATCCAGTTTGATAGATTTTCTTATTTGAGAATTGGAGGTTACGAGAAGGCTCCACTTAAATTGCCTAAGTACCTTGAGGATTTACTGATATTTTTGGAGGTTTGCAGAAAAATGGCCATAGTAAATATAAAATACATGAATATGGGAAAGCGAGGGTATACCTTCCCATTAGTTACTCATTCTTTCTCTTGCAAAAGTAATCAAATGGCTAGGAATGTTGAAAGGATTCTCAAAGAATACAATCTCCAGTACTTGTTTGTAAGAACTAATTTTGACAGCAAGGGATTTGTGAGAAAAAATCTATATGCCTCTGGCTCGTATCAACACCAACCTTCAATCGAAGATTTCTGGGAAGATTGTGCTGATGAAAATGAAGTTTTCAGAAGGGACCATATGAGGTTAACCCTTGAGCAGATACAAATTTTTGGTCTCTCTTTCCAAATTCCTAAAAATGTGTCTGAAGATTCAATGGTTCTTGATCCTAAATACGAGAAGTTTCCTAATAAATCACATCCCAAAGTTGACTGGGATAAAGATGAAGTTTTATATATGAGTAAACGGGTTGAACCAGTACTCAAAAGGACTCAGGATTGGTTGGAGGTAAAATGGCATAGGGTTGTTGGTTCTATTCATGAACCAAAATTGTCCCAAAAAAATGAGCAAGGATCTAGCCAAGTAGTCCCTAGAGGTACATCATCAGCAAGGATAGTCATCAAGTCTTCTAGCACCAATTCACAATCTGGGGGTGATGGTGAAAAGCCGAAAAAATCAATTAAATCAAAATCAATATGTGAACAAGACAACCCATCCGCCCCTACTCTTAAAAAGAAAAATGTCCAAACAAAACCTAGGTCAAAATATTCAGAAAGCATCTTTAAGCATATTGTTCAAGATAGTACTTTCATGCCCTTGTCTGAAGAATCTTCTCAATCTCCTCCTATAGAAAACATATCAATTATTCCTAGCGAGTCTAGAGAGGTTGTTCAAAGTGATAAAGCCCCCAGTCTAATAGAAAAATCTCCAGTATGGTTGAGGAAAGCGGTAGAAAATAAGAGGAAATACACTCCTACGACATCCACTGGGGTTGGAGTAGATACAATGACAAAATTACTCCAATCTTCCTTAGGGCCCAAGAAAGCCTAGAAAATGTCAAGAATTTTGAATGATGTTGTCTCTGGTAATCAGGTGTTAGAAATTGCAGAACCTTTAAAAGATGTAGATGATGATAAGATAACCACAAATGATTATAAAATCATACATGTTGACATGGGTCCCCAGACACTTGAAGGTGATGTATGTCACACCAGTTACTTAGTCAATGCTTTAGCCAAGCGGGTAAAAGAAGAAAGGAAAGAAAGGGTAAAATTGCAATCTCAAATTTTGGATTTCAAAAACTTTATCTCTTCCATTGTTTCTCCCTTTTTGTATACTGAGGCTTCTAGTTCCCAAGAAAGAGTTATTGATGAGTATGTGATGCAGTTGATTAAGAAAATCTAAATTATTCCAAGGCTGCTAGTGAGTGGATTGAAGAATTGTCTCAGGAAGCTATATTTTTTATTAGTAAATCTGTGATTTCCTACATTGACATTGTTGATAAAAGAAAAGGATTAATAGTAGAACTACAGTAGGTTAGAAATGATCAAACCAAGCTGTATGTAGTTTCAGAAAAAATGAAAGAGTTAATTTTCATGGATCGATTGAAGTTGGTAAATGAACAGATTGTTAGTGATCCAAAGGAATTAGATCCTTCATGGCTTGATTCACTTAAATGGAAACTAAACATATATGATGACTTGGTAAAGGAAATCACAGATGTGTTGGAGAAGTATTTGGATATGTTAGGAGAAATCAAGGGGAACTTTCATGATCTGCAGGTGAATATAATAGATGATTTTGATGAGAAAATTCTAGACACAAAATAAATCTGCTCAAATTTTAGAGAAGTCTTCAATAGAGAAGTAGCACATCCTGCTACGATGACTAAAGAATCTTTCTCAAAGCTTGGGAGGCTGGAGCTTTATCTCAAAAAATTTAAAGCTAAAGAACAAAGGAGGTCTGACACACTGAACGAGTCTGAAGTTTCTCTCAAAAAATGGAGAATTGGGCTTCAGATCACATTGACACCAGGCAATAGGGAGATTTTTGCAATCATTACAAGGTACAGGGAATATAAAGCCATAATGAAGATGCAGGAGAATTTTTTGCGACAAGGAGAGAATGACGAGTCTGAAGCTGATGAAGTTGAAGTGGCTGGGAATGATGCATAGTTTATTTTTAGCATTTTCATATACTTTCTTTAAAGTTGGCACTTTTAAGTTAATGACTTCTTTTAATTTTTGGTATGGTTACTTTCAAGAAACCATTACCAAAGACATTGGCTATGTTTAAATATTGGTTCGACTAATGTGATTAGGCTCTTTTGAGCAAACTTTGATTTACTCATTAGGGAAAACTCTGTTATTTTGGCTATTATCTATTTTTTTGATATAAAAGACATTGGTGGAGTTTATGCATGCATAATCTTTGAGTTATGGTGTATAGATTTATTTTGTTTATATTGAATGTTTGCTAGTGTGATATCTATTATTGGGATGAAAAATGATATAATTTTGCTATATTGTTGTGGTGTTATTATCTGTGAATAATTTTTTTGCGAGTAGGGCCTTTGAATCATGAATAATTTAGGTGATTTGAGTAGTTTAAGCTTTTTGTTTAGGTTGGTGGACCTTTGGATGCCTTTATAAGTTATTTTATTGTCTTTTATTGCTTTGTTGGCTTATAAATTATATATTATGGATGTTGGACTATTAGCTTTTGTTCAAGGAATGGATTAATAATATTCCTTTTTAGTTATTTATCAAAGATTGTGTGAATGGCAATGCAATAGGAATTTATAGTAGTGTGATAAAGTGTTTTCTTTAAAATGATGCAAAATCACATATCAAATTCAATACCATGGAATACAATATAAATTTTTGGCTTTCTAACCTTAATTAAGCTAGTCCTGAGTTTATAACCTTGTGTAGAGTTCTAGATTTTCATAACTTATTGATTCTAAGATTTTGATGGTTCACTTTGTTGGAAGCAAGAATGGAAAAGAGATAAAAAGAAAAATTATTATTATAACTAATATACTGAAGAAATGATCACTCACCTTTTCTACTAGGGGTGGTCGGAGGTTTTGAAAACTTTGAAACTTCAGAGTTTGGTTCTAAGGTTCACTTTGTTGAAACAAGAATGGAAAAGAGATAAAGAAAATGTATTATTATAACTAATAACACTATGAAGAAATGATCACTCACCTTTTAAGTCTACATTTTTGGCTTCGCAGTTTCGCTAACTTCTAGTTCTGAATGGAGAAGTAGAACCTCAAAACCGAACAAAATGTGTAAGAATAAATGACACTTTCGATTGTATTTATATCAATCCATGATTCCATGTTTGGTGAATTCCGTGGGATTTTTAAATGGTATATTAAATATTTGACGAATTCCACTTGCTTATACAATGATATATTGTAATTTTCAAGGAAAAATGTGTCCTCAAATGTAATTATTTGTTAATGTTATTGGAAAATAGGTCCTCATGAGAAACTATTTATAAATTTTTAATTGGTGAAATGGAGTCTTCACAAGCAACTATTTGTAAATTTTATTTGTGAAATGGGTCTGATACAATGTTGTTTTAATAGTATTGAGTGAATATGTAGGTGTTTTATTAAATGCTTTTAGGATTAGGAGTGAAAATATTAGTTGGTCAGTTGAAACCGTAGTTTTGAAAATGGCATTTTTTTTTTCTTAAATATGCCTCATAAAAACTCATTGGAAAATGTACATGCATTGGACCTATACTTTGTAAAATCTGGGTGATTTGGACACCCTATTGGGAGCGAGAATTCACCAATTTTGACTTGGCCGATTCCTAGAATTTTCCAATTGGCGAAGATTTGCCACTAAAGTTTTCCCTGTTTTCAACAAACAATAAACAAATGAGAATTAGCACAAATAAAACCCAACACTCACCTAAGATTTCATGAATTAACTATGCATTCACTACTTGTGTGCCCATCATCTCTCCAACACATCTCACACAATTTACATTCAATGGTTTAAGATTAAACATGTATTCACTTCTTTATGATTAAATATTTTCCAGAATATATAATGTCCCCTTATTTTGTTAATTACTTAAATGAAAATAAATAAACCATAATTTTCAAGCACAAAAAATATCTACTTAAATCCTGACTATAGGAGAAAGACAAAAATATTTTAAACAATAAAATCTCATTGGCCAAACAACTAATTGGAAAGGAAATGCAATATATGCAATAGTAAACCTGCCTACCGGCAGGAACTAATAATAGAACTACTCCAACCAACTATGGGAGAAAGACAAAAATACTTTAAACAATACAATTTGATTCACCATGAGAAGTTTAAGAACAAAAAGTAACTATTTCAAAAGAAAATTCAACAAATGCAATTGTAAACCTACCTATCCACATAAACTAACAATTGCAATAGTGACCTACTTTTCAACAAAAAAAAGTTCCATGTTTATGAATTACACTTCATGTCATTCACTATGCTCATCTGTCTATTCAGTGAGTTAGATTCCTAAACCAGGCTTCTCCTTTATTGTTCACAACTCTTCCAAAGCATAAATTTTATGCACATTGAAGACTTAAAAATTCATTGCAAACAAAGGGGAACAATGATACAAGAATTTGACCTTCCAGTTCCTTGTTCAACAACCAAGTATATTTGGGCTCGTTAGATGTCTACCTCCAACTCCAATTGCAAGTAATGGTTCCTATTATAGGGACAAATTAGACAAATGAGCACAATCCATGACATATAATACATTATTCATAAACATGAACCACACAAACAACAATAAAATTTGTCAAAAAATAGACCAACGTGATAATTTTTGCAAACATTCCCTGTTACCCCTTGTAACAACAACCAAGTATCATAAACACAGAGAGAAGCCAGTCACCAATAATGCACTGCCATAGAATAAAAAACATGTAGGAACAAAACCAAAAGCTTAAAACATACAAGATTTTTAATAAACAACAAACAAACAAGAATAAGCACAAATAAAACCCAGTACTCACCTCAAATTTCATGGATTAACTATGCATTGACTGCTTCTGTACCCACCATCCCTCCAACACATCTCGCACAATTTTCTTTTCGAGCTTTGTTGATAGGCTGCTAGCCACTCAAGCAATAAATAGAGAATTAATGCATTCACTTCCCTGTTAGCCCTTCTAATAACAAGCAATATTTCTACTTATCAAGTATCATAAACACACAGCCAAGCCATTCAACAACAGTCAACTTTTATAGGATAATGAACATGCAAAAGGCTAAAAAACCCACAAGATTTTCAACAAATGAGAATAAGCACAAAAAAAATCCAACACTCACCTAAGATTTCATGAATTAAATGAGAATAAGCACAAAAAAAACCCAACACTCTCCTAGCATTTTGTGAATTAACTATATGTTCACTACATGTGTACCCACAGTCCATAAGACCTTGCTCAAACCATTTAGTTTCCCCTGTAATGCTTCTAGTTATCAAGTGTGAAAAAAAATAGATGACCCACTCACTAGTTGCACACCGTTCCTACGAATCCTCCCTTGATCAAGCACTACACAAAATGACAAACGTAGAAGACAACAACCCATAGCCAAAAACACACAAGATTTTCAACAAACAATAAAAAAATAATAAGCAAAAACCAGCCAGCCAACACATCTCGCACAATTTTCTTTTTTACCTTTGTTGATAGGCTGCTAGCCACACAAGAAATAAACACATAATTAATGCATTCATTGCCCCGATATCCCTTATAACAACAAGCAATACTTCTACTTATCAAGTATCATAAACACACAGCCAAGCCATTCACCAACAGTCAAATTTTACAGAATAACAAACATGCAAAAGCACAACCAAGAGCTAAAAAACCCACAAGCTTTTCAAAAAATGATAAACAAGTGAGAGTAAGCACAAACAAAACCCAACACTCGCCTAAGATTTCATGAATTAACTATGCATTCATTGCATCTATACCCACATGCAAAAATGCAACCAAGAGGTAAAAAACCCACAAGATTTTCAACAAACGATAAAGAAATGAGAATAAGCACAAACAAAACCCAACACTCACCTAACATTTTATGAATCATTGCATGTGTACCCATGGTCCATAAGACCTTGCTCAATCCATTCACTTTCCCCTATAACACTTCTAGTTATCAAGTATGAAAAACAAATAGATGATCCACTCACTAGTTGCACACTGTTCCTACGGCTCCTCCCTTGATCAAGCACTGCATAGAATGACAAACGTCAAAGAAAAAAACCCACAACTAGTGCTCGCCTCATATTTCATGAATTAACTATGCATTCTCTGCTTGTGTTTGCACCAACTATCCAACACATATCACGAGGTTTGCATTTAATGCATTAAACATGCATTCACTACTTCAGTACCCACCAGGCCACCACCAAAAATTGCGCTATATGCATCCCTCGATTAAATATTTTCCACAATATATAATGTCCTCATATTTTCCTAATTTACTTAAAGGAAAATGAAAAATCAACCTACTCAAACCAACAGAAAAAGAGATAAACTGTAATTTTCAAGCAGAAAAATATGTGCTTAAATCCTGACTATAGGAAAAAGACAAACATATTTCAAACAATACAATATCATTGACCAAGCGACTAATTGAAAAGAAAATTCTGCTTGGATGCAATGAAGTAAACTGCCTGTCGGGAAGACTAATAATCTTAGATTTTCATTCAATTTTCTTAGAATGTGTTATCTTTGATTAATTCTTGGCTTTCTATAAATGTAACATGTATGCATAAAAAATGAGACTACAATTATCTTTAATTTCTCTCGCTCTACTAAATTTCGGCACCATGAAGCACTCGGCTCTAACATTCCCAACGCTTTCTTCCCCCTCCATCTTCAATCCCCTTGGTGCATTTAGTGATGTCTACGAAAAGGTTGGGTCCCCCGCTTTTTGGCACAAAGGAAGCTCGCCAATCTCTAAGATTAATTCTAGGGACGTGGTGAGAGGCGGATCTAGGGTTTATGACTTGTAGATGGAGCGAGTGGGTAACGAAGCTTTGCCACACCAAACTACAAATAAACAATGCCTTGAATGCTTCGAGGTGAGGAAGAGTTTGGAGGAAAGGACTTGTGCTTGCCCTCTTTCTGCCTCTCACAATGCCACCATCCCTAATTTTGGAAATGCCAAAGTATCAAGTACAATTGGATCCAACATTTTCCATCTCCTTGTCTGACACTCTAAGCTCATCCCTAAGGTTTTCTTGGATAGTCTTTCATGTGACCAAGAGGAGTATCTGCAGGAACACGCTCTCATTTGAAAACTGACAAAATATTGTCCCAGTTTGTGCGATTTAAACGCCTGGATCACACAAAATTGGAAGGAGTATATAAAAGAAGAAATTTTTATTTACTTGTGCACCAGAGGATTCTTTATATTGGAATTTGATTCTATTGAAAACATGGATCTAGTGTTGCAATCAGGTCCCTAGACCTTTGAAGGTGAATTCATAAGCATGAAGCCTTGGTATGCCTCCTTTGATCCTCGCACTGAGACTTTTACTTCTGCTTTCCTTTGGGCTAGACTACCTTATCTCTCACTCTAATTCTGGGAATTGGATTGCTTGTGTGCTATTGGAAATGGATTGGGTAAGTACCATTACTCTTCAAATGAAAATATCGGTTATAGGAGCCCCACTTGTGCACACATATGCGTTGAAATGGATTTATCTAAAGGACTTCCAATTGAGGTATCTCTTAAAGTGGGAAAAAGGTGTTGGAAGCAACCAATCGACTACGAAAAGATAGCCTTCAGATGCAGGAAATATTTTTCAACTGACCATTTGACTCATTAATGCCATAAGAAGCAAGCCATCAATCAGGCCTCGAACGAAAAAACCTCCTAGTGGATTGGGGAAAATTCCCATCATTATGTCATCACTTCTGGAACTCCAAATGACTTTCCCTCTTCATAATCTCCCCGGGAAATCATTTCAAAATCAAATTCTCCCTCTCCCTCGACTATGCAAGATTCCTCAGTGGTGTCTCATGCGGTCCCAAATGATGGGGCCCTATCAACTGCCCCCTTATCTATTGGAAAAACAAGGACAGACAACTAAGAGGGGGGGTGAATCAATTGTCACAAAATATTAAACTTTTCAAACTTAACTTAATCTCAGATTTGATGAATGAACAATAGACCATAAACAATCAACACATCAAAAACACAGAGAACACCAATATTTTTTTTGTGGAAACCTTGTAAGGGGAAAAACCACGGTGGATGTTAGTCCACAATATTATACCCTGTTAAAAGTATAATGAAAGATAATGGGAATGCACATGCATTCAAGCACATAGCCTAGAGCTCACTGCTCAAATACAAGAGGGCTCGCTTCCCAACAATACACAACATTACAGATTAGATCTGTAGGGTATGAATTGAGAAAATAGCTTCTACACAAGCTTGATTACAGTTCCAGTTAAGCACATAAAACCTTCTTCAAACTTTGCTCAAACTTCTTCTCTCTATTCTGCAATTGAATGAATAGATCAATATTCACACGCTTTCTCTTGTCTGGCTTTCTTCACTTCATACACACACTAATTTTTCTCAAACAATCACTCGTATATATCTGCAACATGGAAATACATCAACAACTTAGTTGGATGAAATATAAAAACACTTATTTACAATGTAAATTTGAATTTACAAATAAATTTTAAAGTGAATCAAGCAGCATTGGATAATATTATGATGTGACCCTAAACAATATCCTCAAAGCACACCGAAAATTCAAATTTTAATCTTCAAGCATTCTGTGCGTTACAACCATCATGTTGGCCAAGAACATAGAAACCCAAACATCAGAAAAATATTCCTACAGGCACACCGATCCAGTACTGCAACAAGAATAGAGAATGATCTAGAAGCATACAAAATAGCAAGAACCTAATAGAGAATCATCCACAACAACAAAATTACGAGAATCACATAAAATTCAATCAAGAACATTGACATAACCCAAATAAATACTGTCAGAACACAACTATTCATAGCATGATCAAATATTCATGCAGACCTCTGAAACTTCTGGTAGATGAACTAGATACTCTCAGTAGTAAACCCTTTAGTCCATAACTCTTGATCTTCAGCATTACATAACAAAACACCTTCCTTGACCTTCACTATTCCATTTGAAAGCGGCCGCTCTTCCTTTAACAATTTCTCAATATCCTCAACATATACAACCTTCAATACAATAATGCTAATAGTGTTGACATCAATGACAACCATATCGACAACAACACAACATAGCATCCAACAATCTCCTCCTTTGGAATTGATGAAAACACATGATGTGAAAAATACCATCAACACAACTACACTTACTCCCCCTTTGGTTCTGACTCTTCTCCCCCTAAAGGATTTTTCACATTTCTCTTCTCCCCCTTTGAAATCAATGGAAAATATAAGCATTAACTTCCCACATACAAGCTTTGAACCACATATCTACACATTTAACTACTCCCCCTGAGTAGCAGCCACAAAAACATCAATGCTGAATTAAGAAATATCCAAGAAGCACAGTTGATGCAAGAAAGTAAATCTTTAGTTTCATATTAGGAGGGTAATCACCTAGCATCCCTATAAGATACTCAAAAGTATCCTTCAGCAATGGCTTATTGAAAATTTCTACAACCTATTCCTTGGTAGGCACATACTCTAGTTTGACTTCTTTCTCATTCACTTTCTCCCTCAAGAAGTGAAACTTGATTGATATATGCTTGGTCTTAGAGTGTAGCACCAGATTCTTTGATATGTTAATTGCACTTGAGTTGTCATAGTATATGGAAATAGGTTCATCATATACTACTCTAATATCTTTCATCATTTGTTTCATCCACATCACCTGAGTACAGTTATTTACAATAGCAATATATATACCTCACTAGTAGATAGAAATGGAATTTGCTTTTTTCTCAGCAAGACGGCTTCTTCCCTAGGAAGAAAGGAACCACCACTAGTACTCTTCTTGTCATCAATATCCTCTGCCCAATCCACATCGGTATATGCACTCAAAGTAAGATCATCATCCTTAGGATACCAAAGTCCAAAATCAACTATTCCAGAAAGTCATCCAAGTATGATGAAGAATTGAAACAACTTGAAGATGAAGAAAGAGAGGTAGAAGAATTGGAAGAACTAATTGTGAAGAAAGAAGGCAGAGGAAAAGGTAAGTATAAAGGAGTGTTTCCTATTAAATGTTTTTCTTACAGTAAAATAGGTCATTTTGCATCAAGGTGTCCTGAAAGAGTTCCTAGATCCAAGCCTAACAAATCTAGATTCCAAAAGAAATGTTACTATCTTTGGAAGAATTGTTGATGATAGTCAGTAAAGATAATGGAAATGAAGATTAATGGTGTTCTGATATCAAGTAAAATGGTTTGGGTAGCTCTTGAATGCTAAAGTTGAGAAATCTCTTGCAATCTAAGTTGAAGAAAAAGATGAGTGGTTTATTGACAATGGTTGCTCACATCATATGACTGGTGACAAAATAAAATTTGTAAGTCTTGAGAAGTAAGATAGTGGGGTTGTAAGATTTGGAAATAACAATGTTGGTGTGATTCATGGCAAAGGATCTATTTGTCTTGGTGGTAAGCATAACACTGATGGTGTTCTTTATGTTGAAGGCTTGAAGCACAAATTGTTGAGTGTTGGAAAGGTGGTGGAAAAGGGTTATGATCTTGAGTTCAAAGATGGAAGATGCAGGATACTTGGAAGATCTGGAAAAATAATTGCTTTAGGTAAAAAGATAGAAGGTAATATTTTTCACTTGAATGCTGCTAGTGAAAGTTTTTTAATTGCTCAAGTAGATGAAAACTGGTTATGTCATGGGAGGATGTGTTATGTAAATTTTGATAACATTTTCAAAGTAAGTTCCACTCAAGCAATAAGAGATCTACCTAATCTAGTAAAGATACGCTAGCACAATTTTGAGGAATGTCAGGATGGAAAATAGACTAGAGCTTCTCTTGAGCAAACAACATCATACAAATGGAGTCTTGTTTGGTACATCTTTGATATCGTGGTCCTCAGTCAGAAGTCTCCATGAAGAAAGGTACTTTATGTTGCTTATTGATGATTATTATAGGATGATATGGGTTGCTTTCTTAAGAGAAAAATGTGAAGCATTAGAGAAGTTCAAAAGTTTCAAAGCTATGGTAGAGAATGAGAAAGGTCTAAAAATAAAATACTTAAGGTCAAATAGAGGTGGCGAGTTCATCTCTAGGGATTTCAATTCTTTTTGTGAAGAGCATAGAATTAGAAGATAGTTATCTACTCCTCGAACCCCTCAACTATTGGAGTTGCAGAGAGAGAACAAAACAACTCTGAATCTTTGCTAGAAAATGATGATAAGAAGGAAATGTGCCTCACATCTATTGGAGTGACGTTGTAAGCATTGCTCTGTACACTTTGAACCAAGTAAATGTCAATGGAAATTCTAGTAAGACTCCTTTTGAACTATGATTTGGTTATAAGCCTACTATTAGATATTTCAAGATCTTTGGAAGCAAGTGTTACATCAAGAGAGATGATGATATAGGCAAGTTTGATGCAAGAAGTGAAGAAGGAATCTTTCTAGGTTACTCTACTAAAAGAAAGGCCTACCCGTGCTGTAACAGAAGACTAAGAAAAATGGTTGAGACCACAACATCCAAAATTATCCTCTCAACCTCCTAATGACACCCTTAATCTAGAACTGGAGTGGACATAAGTGAAAAGTAAGCAATCTCCTTCAGTATTTATCAAATCATTCAATGTTGTTAAGATCCTCAACAAAAAAAAATGATTGCTACCCCTTGGTCCATGGGAAGAGGAACACTATGGATGCAATGGGGCTTATTTGCAAGTGCAATTTACCAATATTACTGTGGCAGAATGATGTAATACTATTTTTTTTACAGAAATATAATCTCTATTTACCTCACCAAAAAAAGCATGTATGCATCAATTCAATTACATGTGTGATTGGTTTTTTTTATAGGATGAGGAATCATCAATTAACTCTTGGGAGATTGCTACTCATCTATTTCTCAAGATGGAAGATTTCAATCCTTTATGTAGTGTTTCCATTAAATATCAAGTAATATTTTTTGGTTTGGTTAGTTCACTCAAATGTTGATTAGTCTTCTTTGCAAGAAAATAATACATCCATTAGCTTTGAGGAGTCTACTACTCCTCATGAGATTCTTAATAAGGAAGATGGAAATCTTATACATAGTGTTTCAATTGAATATCAACTAATATTTTTTGTTTTATTGTTAAAGATCCTAAGATCATTATGACTAGTCTCATATGTTCATTTAATTTTCTAGTGAGTACCATTTTTTTTCCCTATCTAAACAAAAAGGGCTTGCATTATTGTTTTCTCCCCACATATGGCATATTTCTAAGAGGGGGAAACCATTTTTTTCTTTTATCTAATTAGAAAACATCAAAAGACTAGCCTTGGGAGCTCTCACATTCCAAGGAGGAAAAATAGCCATTTCGGAAGTGACAATAGAAATCTAAGATGGGTCTAAGGAAGTAATGTAGAAGAAGATTAAATAGTGGCTAGTATAATGCCTCCTCAAGAATCAAAGATTCATTTGAAGAATCTACCTCAAGAAAAAATACATGGTCCAATAAGGGGTCAATGTCATTTAAAACTTGAGTAAGGAGGTCCTCTAATCTATCAATGTCTCTATTTATTCTTTTGACAATGCAGAAAAAATTGAGAGGAGAGAGGGGTCATTCACATGAAGGAGGCATGATTTTCATGTATAAAGGGTGGTGGTGTAAGACCCTATACTTAAGAATAAATCCATGATACAATAATAAATCAACAATAAAGCAACAAAGAGTCATAAAATAGCCCTGGAGAAAGAAGGTAACAACCAAGGAAAAAAGATGGAAAATATAGCATTTGAAAATCAATGAGACAAAAAGAACATAGCAGAGTAGAAAGGTTATAGTAGTTTCAAGGCCACATTAGCCTCCCATTCCTCTTTTAAAAAATAAATATATTTTTTAACTATTTTAGTGTCATCCACTCCCTAAGCCTTCTTCTTCTTGGTTTTTCAACTACATGTCTTTGCACCTAGAACCAACCTATCCAGTAGGCCTTGGAGACCCTACAACAACAGTGCACCAGGGGCATCTTTATCCTAAAGGTGGTACTTTATTACCAGGTATTATTATTATTATTATAAACCACTTTTAAAAAATGTTTTGATGAAATACACAATCACCTCTTTCTCCAACAAACTCAAATTTTCATCTTCCTTGGCCTTCTCCTTTTAATCCTATACATATATCATTCAAAGACTCCCAATTTCTACGATTTATATTTTACTCCTCGTATAGGTTCAAGGGTTTACATTAGTATATTATGGTTCAAGTTGGGATTTATTTCTCTATACCACATGTTTTGTGTCCTAGGAGATAAACAATAGAAATAACCTCACTAATGGAAGATTTAGGGGGACAATAGAAGCCTAAGATACTAGAGGAGGGGCCAAGATATAATCCCTTGACCCTCAAAATCTTCAAAACTAGAAAAAATATTAGATCCATTAATTTCTTATCCTTGTCTTTTCTTCTAAACATAGTATCTAGCACTTTTCCCAACATCCAAATAAACAAATTTGTCACTCATATGGTCAAAAAATATGGGAGGAAAACCCTTATAAATAGTGGAAGACTTATCTTTCTTCTTGTGTTACTATTTAATAGGGGAGTATCAAGCCTTGCCTCACTAGGGGTCAAGGAGGGAGGGGATTTAGCAAAAAAGCATGGTTAGAATAAAATGAGAGATTGATGTATGGGGATCAGTAATCATGCCCCTATTAAATTACAACATAGAATATTCCAAAGCTGATAGCAATAAAAATGAGAAGTTGACATTGAAGTAATAAAAAAAATGATTAAGTGAATATAAATGAAAATAGTAAATAATTTGGAACCAACCCTCAAGAGTTTGATAGCTTACAATTTAGAGTGTAGATTCATGATGGAGAAGTGAGGGACTCCCTAGCATAAATATACTATAATTTTTTTTATCTCCCCCCCTTACAAATAATGTTGTAACTCATCATTATTGAACATATCCTTGTGTGTCTTCCTGTCATTTGTAGACATACTTGTTAAATGGGCAATCAAATCCTTTGTAATTTCCATCTCAATCCCTCTCATTTTTACCACACTAGAGTTCCATTTTTTGGAAAAAAAATAGTCAACAAGGTAGGATAATAGCCTTGAACCCTTTCCATAAAATTTGAGAATCCTCCCTTTATCAATATATGCCACGCCATGACATTGTTCTTAATCATCTCACAAGATATGGCCTCCACTATATTCCTATCCACACCCAAAGTCATGGAATATAGCCAAATAAAACAATTTTATGTTATTTTATTTCTTGTTACTTTCTTAATTTAGCTTTTGATTGGTTATTTTGCTTGTAAGGAATCCTTTAGTTTAGATTCCATAAATAAGGGGTATCTCTTTCATCAAATTCACCTATGATTTGCACTTGGAATCAACCATTGGGGTATACCATACCTAGAAGTGGATGTGATAATAAAACTAATTTATTCAATAGAAATAATAGCAACAACTTAGATTCAATAGAAACAATTAAATCAATATACATGTCACCTTGGGGATTTGAACTTAGGTCTCCAACATAAGTACACCTTGACTCAACCAGTTGGGCTCAACCACTTTGACAATAGTCTCTTAATTTTTTTGATAAAATATATATTTTTTTTTACTTCAACCAAATAAATTTAATACCAAATAAAAATTCATAATAGTAGGGCCATTCTTCTTCATTATTATTATACCTAGATTGTTATTAATTCACATTAATGATTTTAAGTTTGTTTTATCAATGAATTTTCAAAGATGGGTGTTTATTTTAACAGTTAGATTTGTGTTTTGCATCCTTTCTCTAAATTGTGTAGAAAATTGATAGTACTACATGTCTAATTGTTAGTTCCTACCACAATAGGGATTCTATTATAACTAGTTAGAACAAGTTGTTAGTTTTAAGCAACCGATAACAACATAGTATTTTCTACTCCTTAAGTTTCAACAATAGTTTGTAGCATTTAAATTGTTAAAAAATAAATAAATGTATATGCTATCTTATTAGTTTTTTGGACACTTAAAAGATAATTTGGTTTCTTATTGTGGAAGTATTTTGTATCAAATTTTAAGCTATATTTTTAAATTCATTGTATATTGTCTTGTATAATAATCTAAGCATCGTGTTTCCTTCAAATTTTATTTTTGTTTACTAGATTCTAATCTCTTTTAAACATGCTTAAATTGTATCACACATACAAAATATCTTACTTTAAATTCTTGTACAAAATGTGACACCTAGGTAGACATGAACTTACCTTTAATATGACACAAATAAAACATGCTTAGCTATCCCCAACTTAAAATTTTGAAATAATGAATGTTTAGATGAAAGTTTGAGTACATTGAATAAATGGTCATTGATGGGGACAATGGGAAAATGTGTACACACTTAAATACTTAGATATGTGCTTATCAAACATAATAGATATTATATTAAAACTATTATGAAAACCTTAATAGATTTATTGTAATGATTCGTTATTATATATATGAAAGTAATAACACTATTGATAATAGTAGCATGGTATAATGGTTAAGTTGTTGTGGTGTTGTTCTTGCCATCAAGTTTTAAACCCCACCGAGGGTGTAATTGTTGAATGTTTAAATTGGGGATGAGGTCCCCCATTGTGATCTCACCAGTTCATAGCTCTAGGTCAAAAGCATTTATCCCCTAATTAAAGAAAGTAATAACACTATCACTATAAATAAAAAATTTATAATGTATGCACAATTTTTTTCACCATTATGTTAGCCCCTTCAAAGTACTAGCCCACATTATTGATGTCTAATACAATCACATTTATATAAAGGATTGCACTTGACATTAATACTTTCATTTTATCCTAACCTTAGTGAGTTTATGATTTAGCCTCTTAGAGTGCAGATGAAGTTGGAAGGGTGTTCTTTGTAGGATCCAATGTGGAAGAGAGAGAACTTCACTTTGTGACATATTTAAAGGGTTGACATGTGCTTTATGTCAGCAATCTCTACTAAATAAAAATTTCCCATCCTCATTTAATAGACATTATATCACTTGAAATGTTAATAGATATTGAGACTCGAACTTGTAATGCCAAAATCTTCTTGAGTCCTAGTCCCTTTGTGTACTTTTGGCCTTTTTATCCCTATATAGATGGCTATTATGAAATGTTTCCTAATGGGCCTCCCTTGGTTAATTATTTCATATGTTTTCCTCTTCACCCCCCATGTGCCTATCAATGTATTAACAATTGCAAAAATCCAATAAGTTTACAAGTGTGGGTAGGTTGTCAAACTTTTAAACTTTTAGGTTTTTTGTTACCTTCATACCTTTCATTTGAATCCCCAATCCTTTGCATTGTGTGCCTCTTGAAATTAAATTTTTAGGAATCTGTTAGGATTGGATCAATAATATAAACAAATTAAATCAATTATGATGTGGATTTAAATAACAAAATAGAATGAATTCACAAAGGCACAAAACAAAAAATTTAACATGCTTCACCCTTTGGGCTATGCCAACAAATAATAGCTATTTTTTTAATTTAAATTTCTAGTGATAAACAAATACAAATAACTTGTAGAAATATGCTACAATGAGAGAATTCAATTCCTCACAATTTTCACTACACAACACACACTGTGTTGTTGCAAGTTCACAATGCGAACTATGATACACTACCACACACTTTGTTGTGTGTTCATTTCCAAACCATGATTATTCCAATTCTCATTCACGTGCAACACTGATGGGTGATAATCAAACTTCATGCCACAAATATTTATTTCTTAATTTTGTAGTAACAAAACTTCTTTTGATTAGTTTTATAAGGAAAAATGGGTTTTGAAGGCCTAAAACCCTTTAAAAATGAAAAGTTGCAAGAGAAACTAAGCATTAAAACTAGCAGCCAAAAAACCAAAAGCTGACAACAGATAAAATATAAGGAACCCGTCAGCAAAATAACAACAAAAAAATCAGCAACCCTGTTGATCCAACAAAAAGGAAAGCGTCAACTACAAAATTTTATCCAAGACATTCACTGAGGCCATATTCTCCTTAATGACCTCCTCTTACATAGCCACAACATCTTTAAGCTCATCCACATACACAACAACTCTCTTTTTTGTCTTGCTCTTTATCTTAAGACACAACCCAACCTGCACATCTTTCTCCAACACTAGAGTAGAATCCTCAACTTTCTCCACCTAGTTCGAGCAGTTGATCTCATCAATCACTTTCTCTAACTCACCCAAGTCAAGAGGTTTACTAGTCCAATTAAGGGATTTCTCATTTAAAAAAGAGAGCCCCCTAACTGTAGTCTTCAAAGAGTTGTTGCTGATATTAACCATTGTTCTTAAATCATCTTACATCTTACCAGTTCTCTCCTCAAGTTTGGCAACACAGTCCTCTAAAATTTTATTGACCAACATTTCCAAAGAGGAAATCCTCTCCTCATGAGAAACCCCCAGATGATCTGCATCATTAATCAACCTATCCAACATGGCGTTCATAGTTTTAACTTTTCCTTTAATAGCCCATTCCTTCTGATTACCACGAAGCATAGCAACACAAACCTCCTACCAATTTTTCATTTGAATATTGAGCCCCTTAACCTCAGAAAACAACCACTTCACTAGAGACAATGAATTTTGCATCCCATCCTCGGCCAACTTGTATAACATATTCATATTCACATCATCCCAATTAATTGGAGGTTGATCATTCGGCTCAATGTTACTAGGAGCATCAAACCGATCTAATTTCTACTCTTCATCCTCTTTGACAGGGGAATCCTCGACCTCAACCACTTCCACCTTAATCCGCTCCTTATCAGGAAAGTTAGCTAAATCAACTAACACTTCCAACCATTCCATTTTAAAAACCCTTTCAACTAAAGAAAACCCCTGAGAATGCTTGACCAACTCCATCCCTTGCACCTCCATAATCCCATTCCCATTCAACAACTCATTAGTACAAGAATTGGCAACACCAGTAGGAACTTTCAAACACAAACCCTCATCTTCAGGCACCTTGAGACCAGGCGTAGAGGAAATTTCCCCCTTCCTGGGCAAAGAATCCCAAATAGAGAAATTCTCAACATCAACAATAACAAAACGATTAACACCACCTTTCCCAAAAGGGCTATCCTTCACACCACCTTCGCCAGAAGACAATGAGGGTTTCTCACTAGAACTAGGAGCCACCTCCATCTTCCTCTTAGCTGAAGGTTTTTCTTTCTTGGAGCCTTTAGATTTCCCTTTTGAAGTATTTTTCACAGACTTTGCCATGGTATCCCTCAAATCCACATCCATTTCATAGCTCCCTTGCTCCACTCTTCCAAGTCATCTTCCCCTTCCTCAGAGCCATCGTTGTCCACAGACATTTCTTCAAACTCTGATTCTTCATCCTCAGAACTCCCAACCCATTCTGTGGCAGAGTCTCCAATACCATAACCAGTGTTTTTAACAACCTTCTTACCAAGAGTTTTAGGAGAGATTACAATTAACTTAAGCTTAATGTAAGAAAACAAGAGGTTCATAAGACCCTCATGGAACACCACCTTCTTAGGGTTTTTTCTGTGATATTCTATACTCTTTTCCATGGAAATTAATATGTAGAAAGGAAAGGAGACCACCTTATGCCTAAAATGATTCAAAAGCATGAAATGGTAGTTGTAAACAACAAAAAATCTACCTTCAAGCGTAAAATAGTGCATTATGACCAACACAAGGTCCCTCCATAATGACTTCAAAGACTTACGACCATAGCCACCACTCCCAATTTCCCAAAGCTTCTTCTTCTCATCGAATTTGAAAAAAATTGTAAAGGCCTTCTTAGCAGCTCCCCTATCCCTAAAAAATTTCCTCGCAAAGACTGCTAGACCAGTGACCTCCACTGTAAACTCCTCATCAATTTTAAACTCCACACCCTTATAACGTAACGTCCTCCCATTCCAACCTTTCACAAAGAAATCTATAGCATCAAGGTCCAGATTTTGAATTCTCTGCATGAATTATGTAACCCCACCCAGCTCCAAATGCTCCCAAACAATAGGATTTTTATGAAATTCTTCACAAGAACTCAACTCAATTCTACAACAGTCTCCACCCATGGCTGCTTGAAAAGTTGAAAAACCCAATGACACCAGAGAGTTAAGAAAATGTGAACTAAACCAAACTCTCCACAAAACAACACAAATAACACCCACAATACATGTGGGCTTGTCATTCAAGGTACTTCCCTGCATACACTGCCAGTCCTTCATAATACAAAAACTAAGGAAATAATAATGAATCATACAGGCCAAAGGTTCTTTGAGAATATCCCAACTATGAAACATTATGAAGAACCTTTCCCCAAACACATCAGTCTTAAAAACAAGCCATTTGATCGTCATTAGATATACATTTGAGATTAAGAGGAAGAGATTCAAACGAATCCCAATCAACTCTTTCCACCACTCCCATGTTGGCAACACCATCAGCCAACCTATTAGCTTCACAGAAAAACATGTGAGACTTTAAATTCCTCAAAATAATTTAAGATAGTGGTAGAATCATTGATAAAATGAACAATAGACCATGAGGGAGGGATTTTTTCAAGAGGCAATTTTCTTCTTTTGACTAGTTACCAATAGTTTAATAGCATAATTTATTAACAATTTTTCTTTATTAAAATTAAAAAAATTCTTTGGGGTCATTGCCCTTAGACCCCCACAATGGGCTCTGCCCTTGGGTCCCCATTGAGGGGTCGTCCCCCTGGACTCTACAAGAGGGGCTCTGCCCCCCCACACTCCCCCATTAATTAATTTTGGGAAAACCACACAAGGAAAAGATACCAAAATATTAACTCCAAAGGTTGATCAAGCTTCATAGACCAACAAATCCCCTTATTAGAATTTCATTTCCTTGGAGCTCCTGAACTCCAAAACCTCAACGATTTTCCTTAAGGTCCTTTCTACATTATATTTTCATCCATCCCTTTCCCCATGCACTCATTCCTTTGTGTCTTTAATCCCAAATCCCCAAAGTTATAAATTTATTACCCTTGATGACTAGATTTGATGCTACAAAATCCATCTGATTCCTTGTCTTATGCCCCTCATTTTCTTCATAAGTAAAAAATGGATAAGGAAAAGATAATTTTTTAAGTTTAATTATTCAAATTTTTAAATTTCTCCATCCCAACATCTCTTTCACCCATTCCCCACTCTTTCCCTTATCCTTGTCAAAGATTTGAACTTTTTCTTAACTAGGTACCCTTATCATGATCCTCCCATTCTTCAAAACCTTAACTCTATCCCTTTACACTATCTTTCCAAGGTCAAATTTTTATCCTTACCCTCACTCAAGTACCAATTATGAGGTATCTTTGAACCTTGAGCCCCAAAAATTTTCATTGTTTTATCCCTTTAGAACCATGTGTTTAGATATTTTCTTATTTGGGTACCTAATATGTCATATCCTTGGACCCCGACACCATGTCCTTGATATTAGGTTTGTCCCATGCCCTAAACATTGTAGTTTGTTTCATCCCTAGTTTCCAATCCTTCTCAAGACCCAATTCCTACATTCTCCTTGGTATAGATTTCATTCCCTCCCCCAAACCCAATACCTAATCACTTCCCCTCTTCCTAAACCTATGGTTTAAATTCCATTTCCACCTTCGATCCCTAACCCACTTCCTTCCCAAACTCTCGTTCACTATTTCCTTCCTAACTCTGAACCCCAAATTCTCCATCCCCTCAGATCCAAAGGCTTGTATGAACTTTTCACCTTCTCCATTTTTTAGATTCCATTCCCCTCCTTACTACTAACTTCTAGATTACTTCATCTCTTCTCAAATTTTTAGGTCCATCTTGGACCTAAACTCTTTCCAAGCACCAAAAAAATCATTTTTTTTGTGCCAAGGCTCGACATGCACTTCCAACTACCCCAACTTCTAGAATGCCATTAAGATCCCAATTTGGCCTCTACAATGTTTGAAAGATGTTTTCCTATCTAAGATGTGACTCCAAACACATTTTTCATAGGAAAATGAGGGAACCTCACACAAACCATCATCAATGGAGCATATATTTTTGAAAGTTTAAAACTCTTCCAAATTCCCATGGGTGGTAGGATTACTGTTGTTTTGGTTTACAACACGATCCTATTCATGATGAATTGGGGATCCTTCTCTTAAATCTTGTTGTGTTGCAAGTATTTATGTCTAATGACCCTCCGAGGGTTGTTTTGTTTTTTGTTGCATTTTGTGCTTTATTGTTGGACATTGCTTCTTTTGCATCTCTTGTTGCATGTTTCACTTTGGTTTTCCTTCATTTTACCTTGTTGCATATTGGTATTGCATTACTTATGTTGCAATTCAATCACTTCTCCATTTTGTCAATGTAGTTCTTTATTTTGGGTTTTTCCACATTTGATTTCTTGGTGTTGTAGGTGAATTTTAATTTCACTCTAGCCTTTGTTGCATCTTTTTCTTTTTTTTTGCTTCAACTGTGTAATAATTTCCTATTTTTGTTAGTCACAAATTTTGATTTTAGATATAAATTATTTAGCATCCCAAGTCATTTATATGTTAATTTTGAATCAATTTTAAATATTTTAACTTTGATTTACTTGAAATATATATTTGATTGAAATTAAAATATATTGATTCAATCAAAATTGAAATTTATTAATTTAGTAAAATTTTAATTTAATTGATTGGGTCATATAATTTTTAATATTTAATTTCAACATATTAAAATGTGATTTTAATCACATTCTAGATGGTTTCGTTTTAGGCACTTTTTATGGAAACATGGAATTAGGCAGTTTATGCCAATTGTTTGACATAAGATCAAAAGGAATAGAGGAAGTTAAAGGTTACAAAGAATGTATGTGAATTGTTTGACAAAGTAAAAATGGAGAGGTCGCAACCTGAACATACACAATGGGAATTTTTGTGCAACTTATTTAACATGGACAACTTTATTCAACAAAATGGATTACCAAATGAGAAAGGAGGAGTTATAATTTGTTCTTCCATATTTGAATTTTTACAAAGCTTTTGATTAGTTCAACAAAAATGATATGTAAATTGTTTGACAAAATGATAGATTGCAATTTTACTATCTAGAAAAAGAAATTACCACTAGAATTTGAATAGTTTGCTTCGAGTGTTGAAATCAATGGTGGAGCTATTCATGATGAAACCTACATATAACTTAAGATGATCTCACCATTTTTTCAAAGAAGAGAGATTAATTCCATAGATTTGGAAATAACTCTTCAGAGGTGTAGGAAGCATGCTATATTATTGAACCATAAGAAATCAATTTTTGGTGTAACAAAAGTAAATTATTAGGGCACATTATTTTAAAAGAAAGTATTAGGATTGATCGTAAAAGATTAAAGGCTATCAAACAACTTATCCTACCTTCAAGTAGGACTGGTGTGAAGTCTTTCTTTGGATAGGTAAATTTTCTTAGAAATTTTGTACCTAAATTTTCAGAAATTACAAGGTATATTGCATAAATGATGAAAGAAAAATAAGGTTTCAAGTGAATTAGATCAGATAAAAAATATTTTGAGGATATTAAAAAGGCCATAACACATGCTCCAATTTAGATTCACCTTGACTTTGAGAGGGATTTCATTATTTATTGCTAGTATCTTCTGAACATACCATGTCTGCCATATTATTACAAGTTGATGATCAAGGGGTAGAGGCTCCTATTTATTTTATGAGTTTTCCTCAAAAAAAATATGAGTTGAATCATTTTCAAATTCAAAAGTATGCTTTTGTAGTACTTAAAGCTATTAAATAGTTCAAATTTTATATTTTATATTCTTAATCTACTATTTATGTGCCCGACTAAGCAATTAAAATTTTAGTGACTCAACAAGAAGTAGGTTGCAACTAGAGAGGGGATTGGATTGTAAAGGTTCAAGAATATATTGGAATTAGGCCTATAAAGTTGGTTAGGGGAAGAGGAATCTACAAATTAATTGTAGAAATTGAGCTTGCAAATGAAGAAGACATGCCCCTTGCAATGTTTGTTGGCTTGAAAGACGACTGATTTTAAAATGTTTCCCATTTTCTAACTTATGGAGAATTCCCACCTAATGTATCAAAGAAAGAATATATTTCAATCTTCAGGAAGTTAACTATGTTATTTGGGGTGATACTTTGTATAAAGGGTTTGTATGGAACATTTTTAAGATGCGTTGACAAAGAACAATAAAAAAAGTTGTTATAAATCTTTCATAATGAGGCTTGTGGGTACACTATTGTTCTTTTGTGACATCCTTTAAGATATCAAGGCACTGTTATTATTGGCTAGTAATTTAAAAAGATACTTATGAATGGGTGGTAAAGTGTGAAAATTATAATAAATTCACTAATAGACAATAATTATCAACACTTCCTCTAAGAATAGTAGTGATAGAAGAATATTTCCAAAAATGGGGGCTAGATTTTATTTGACCCATAATAATCACTCTAGTATAGGGAATACCAACATTCTCATGGCCACCAATTATTCTACTTAGTGTGTACAAGTTATTCCAATTAAACAACTACTTCTAAAGTAGTATGAAACTTCGTAAGGAGAACATTTTGTTTCATTTTAGATTTCCTCTAAATATTGTAACTAATAATGCAAAAAACCTATCTTCTACTAAAATATCCCTCTATTTTTATGAGCATGGAGTTGCTTTATCTCACTCATCATAATACTATCCAAAAACTAATTGATATTTAGAATCCAACAACAAAAATATTTTTACTATAATTAGGAAGTTGGTGGATGAGAGTCAGAGGAATTGGAACTATTGTTACGAGGAGAGCACCCTTAGGCAAGTGTAAAAAATTGCTATCTTGTGAAACACTAGATCATCTTCAAACTATGGGTTGTCTATGGTGAAGATGAACCTCTAGAGTGGGTTGGTTCCCTTGATGGACCTCTGAAAACTTCTTCCTTGATTAGGAAAAGTGATAGAAGAACTGAACCTAAAAAGATTGTTGATCATAGGAGGTGATGGACCAAAACTCTTAGACTTATACTTTCTAGATCAACTCATAACTTCTCTCAAAAAATCAACTTTAACTTATGCACAACTCAATTTACACAAGCTCACACAATAGTATTTCATAAAAAGGTTGTTCTTTAAGTTCTTAAAGGAAAAATGAAAGTTTTCACAACTACAACTATTGAAAGAAATAACACAACCTATGACCTGTATAAGTCTTGCTTATTCTAGTATAAAATGCTTTGAAATGAGACATAATTTAAGGATCTTGCATTCATAATCATAAAAATTTAGATCAAATCATCCACAAAAACCTTGACAAAAGAATTTGTTAAAGGAAAATGTGTAGCTTTTATTGAAATAATAGGAGTTATGCTGATACAAATTTAAAAACACTACTAAAAATTGAGTTATAATCTCTTCTCTTTTGCATAAGGAAAAAGAGCAATGAAAGAACTAACTCTAAAAGAGTTGGATTCTTGGCTTTATAGAAAATCCACCTTAGATTGACTAAAGTTGAACCTGGAGTGGAAGGTATGATATTGCTATTAGGATTCAACTATGTAGTTTTCATGTGAAACTCATTGACCCATGTTTCATGAGTAGTGGTTCACAAGAACCCATCTCTCATGATAATGAATGATCCACTTAGCACTCATTGCATCTAGGTGATGCTCACAAAGGTGAAGCCAGGGTCATCCCGGAGGTCACCATCCTAGTATTCCATGCTTGAGCACAACATGCTTGAGATGGAGCAATACTAGGATGGTGACCTCTGATGACCGATATTTCACTGCCGAGAATACTGGGTAATGAGGAATCATCATCATGAGAGATGAGTTCCAATCCATGAACATGGAGTCGAGTGACTTCGAAAACGTCATCACGATGCAACCTATCATAATTTGGCTGTGAAAAATACCTCCCTACTGGTGGAAGATATTGAGTTCAACATGCATGGATGTGGAACTAGATGTGAACTAAAGTTGAATCATGCAAACTTTGGTGTAGATGAGTTGACTCAAACTATTACCCTCTTCGAATTTTGTATGCATCTTTAAAATCCACCTCTAACTAAACTTGAACTGATCTTCTTTAAAAAAGCATGAAATTGATTAGAATTGTGAGTCATTAATCAATTTGCATGAAACTTGAGTTCTTGACCATACAAGGTAAAAAAGCCTTTATTTAAGGACCTCAAACTACCTCAAAATGCATGAATATAGCTCCAAACTCCTCTTAACTTTAATAGTGACCACTGGGGCTTCTAAAAAAGGCCTAAACTACATTTAAGTTTACTAAAACTAACCATAAACAGGTCACTTAACTTGTGACCATCTTGTGAAACTCCTTGCATGATCATAGGTATGTGAGTTATTGGTAGATAACTTAGGCCTTCAAGGGTGGCATAAGTCAACTCACATGTTTACCAATTGATGCATGTTTTTCAAAGCTGATTTTCCCCTTATTTTGAATGTCATAACTTTTGCATTGTGCTCTATCCTTCCATAATCTTCTAAAACTATGTTTGAAGCTTTTGGTGACTATGACTCTTGATTGTTTTGACTTGGGATATGAAGATGAAATTGTCATATCTACCCTTTTCAAGAATTCCATGACTCATATTACATGCTCACTTTCCTCTAGAATGTGATACAACCCTAGGGATTGCCCCTTAATATTGTCTTACAACTATTATTGCTGCCCTTTATTGATGCACTAGCAAGTCCCTATGATGCTAGTTGCTACTCTTGGGGGATACTTACTTTCTAAAGCTTTAGAACCATTAGAAAGGCATGTGGAAAATATATAGGTAGGACCATTAAATCAATTCTTATATGTAGAGAACTACATGATTGTTGATAGAAGGAAAAAGTGATTGCCTTTAGGTGTAACCACAATACTTCCTTGTTTGACCTTGTATTGACCAAGACTATTATGACGTCTTGATTTATGGTGATTGCACCTTAATTGAAAAAGTTGAATGTCACACTTTCTCTGAAGTGACTATGTTTCATTGGACACCATGGGTTTCATCCATACATACTGCCATAAGGTCATTGTACACTACAATTCTTGTATGGGGACGATTCTCTATATAAATCTCTACCCTCTTTATGGATTAATTGTGCCCTCATTCTTCTTGATTGCACCTTTGATGATACCACTAAAGTATGATTGTCCTCCATTATTTATTACCAAGGACTATCATTTGACCTCCATTCAGGCTGAATATCCTCCTTTATTCTAATAACTATCATGCTTGTGACTGCCATCAAGTAATATGTCCCTGTATGTTTGAATACTCCTCAAATATGAATCAATGCTCAAAACCCTTATCTTATCATTGTCATTAGTATTTAATAATTAACAAGGTTACTAGACTATGCATACCATGGCTGGAATTTTATTCACCATTATTTGGTTTTCATAGACTGAGAACCAGGGAACTACCCATATGTAGAATATTTGATATGAAGTTGGTGCATGAATAAATGGGGTTTGTTGGACATGTTGTGAAAAGAAGCAACACTATCTTTAAATATTTTATTGCATCTTTACTGTCCTATGGTCTTCAACCTATTCCATCTCATATAAAAGAGGATCATTAAGGCTTGATTGTATCAAACTTGAGGATGCTTATGTCCCAATCTTCCTAACCAACACCTGACATATGATTAGATGATGTTACTGGTTTTGTGTCTTTGATATCTACATGTATTTACTTGACTTGGTTGTCCTTTAGAAACCATGTTTGCTTCGTAATGTGGTTTCTCGTTGAAGTATACCCTTCTCTATCATTAATGGATCCTTGTTCCTTTATTTATTTTTCTTCAAGATTTTCATGAGACCCTTTTGGATTGAGCATCTCATGCTACAAATACTACTAATATATCTAAAATGATTTTATGCCTCATTTTTTGTCATATCTTTTTCCTTATGATCGCTTCTTTGAACTCTACTCATGTGTTTTCCACCTCCTGCTACTGTCCTTTAAATATGGAACATCATTGTCTAATACTAGATTGCATTATAACTATTCATGCATATCCAATTATTTTCCTCTTTTTCCATTATCATTGTTTTTGGTCTTTGATTTTGTATTGACTATTATATGCCCTTTGTAAACTCTACCATAGGTCTAATAGATGATTATCATCTATTGTATATATTAAGACTATCATCATAGTTGATTGTATTCTTTATGACTATCATGGACTTCTCTTGGGTTGTGCATTTATGAGTTTCATAAGCAACATTGTTTATACATACCAAAACTACCCTTGGCTTCATTATTGACTAGCCTTTGAATGGTTGCCACCTTCTTGATTAGGCTCATTTAAGGATTCCCCTTTCAATATATTTGCACAATCACTCTTTGATTCATTTCCCTTAATGAAGTATTCATGTTGATTCCCCCTAATTAAAAGTCATCCTTTCCTACTGCTCATTGTAATATGTACCTTTTTCATCACTACCCTTGCTCTTTAGCTTGCATATTCCACAATGTCTTTAACCTTTCCCATCTTGTAACCTTTGTGACTTTGTCATTACTATCATCCTTGCAAATTTGTCCTTTCTTCCTTGCAAAATCACTATCCATTATTGTCAATATCACCCACAATAATACTCGTACATATATTGATTATTTGGTCAAGATTTTCAAGAATATGAGGTTCTCTTGATGTCAACAAGATACAAAGAGCCAATGCATAAGCCTTTCTAGGAATAGTAGTTACATTGTCCACCTTATCAATCCAAGCATCTATCAGAAAAAGAAGGAGATTTTGATCCAATTTTTTCCTTGTTGAAGCATCATTGAGAGGGAAGATTCTATAATCATGTGTACAAAATAGTTACTATTTTGGACAAACATCCTTTCTAAAAATTGCAGTTGTAGATCCCTTTATTGCTGCTATTGTGGGATCGAAATCATCTCATCCACTTAAAAATAATACCACAAGTTTTTTTAGCACTCCACGAAGCAAAGGAGGTGCATCCCTAGGAAACAACTGAATACTAATTTCTATGATGGGTATAGCAGATAGCAATCCCTTTTGGTCATTGTGTTCATCAAAACCCTACTCTCCTTATTTTAGAGTAAAATTCTCTTCACTCATGAAGAATGTCATCCTTATTATAGCTGTCCTTATTTTCATGAACTCCTCCACAATGTCTTCATGATGAGAAATTCTTCATTCTTAAAACCATTGTATTTTCATTTGATGTTTGTCTTTGTAAATTTTTAAAGTGGTTTTCATGCTTTATTGCAGGTTAGAGACTCGATTATCTAAACCTTGCTCTCATTCTCTTCTTGAACTATCTATGTTCTTCATGGAAGTCATTGCCTTTATGAACTTTTTGCTTTCTATTGTTTATGAGAAGATTTGAATCTAGATAACTCTCAGATTCTATTAAATCTAGATAAACTGAAATGAAACTAAGAACCCTCAACAACATGCACATGACCTTTGAGGCATACTTGGTAGTTGCACAAGGAAAATACATGTGTGGTCTTCAAATCCTTTGGACTAGTAGCGTGGGAGGTACCTCAAGAGCTAGAATATGCATATTCCTCTCTTCAATCTTCTAAATACTATCTTCATACCTTCAAACTCCACCTCCAACAGAGACAAAACCCTAGCACCTTCCTTCATGTGGAATTCTCCTTTAGTTTTGATTTTTTTCTCCCTATACTTAGCGCTCAAACAAGAGCTTTCCTTTTTCATTTTTAACCTTTTATCTTTACATGCAATTTTCTCTTAGTCTTGATGTGAAATTTTTTTCTTTCTTGCCTTCTATATGTGGAAAACTCATTTGAGGAAAGGTTCTCTTTAAAAAATCAAAAAATCCTCCTTTTACATGTAAAAACATGCTTTTCTCTAAGTTTGGCGTGGGAAAACTTCATGTTGTGCTTTTTGGCATGGGAGAAGATATTTGATTGGTAATGTTTTCTTTTAATTTTTTAATCAAAATATTTTAGTAAGAATTTGAATAAAAGATTAATGCCCTCCCTTTTGATGAAAAGACTTAAATGTTTGATTATTTAAATCAAACATTTAAATAACACCAAGGTCTTATAAAAAATTGACTACATTCTTGGCAACCTCAGGGGTGTTTTTCCTACTAAAACCAATAAGACTAGTAGCCTTACATATCCATAGGGTAATAGAGTCATTTAGGCTTGAAAATAAAGTAAAAATTAGGCCATGAGCAACAACATCCCAAGAACAACAACCTAACTATGCATTAGCACTTGGAGGAAAACAAAGAACCTAAAGCATTTTGCATTAGCACTTATTATCTTGAAAAAAAACCTACCGCAACCTACACTAACCATCAGTGGTAGTGTTCAGACATAACCATTGACTAGTTCTTTGAAGTAGCTTCATATTCTCAACAATTTGCAATCTTTCACATGCTTATAAGCAACCCAAAAGAGGTGGAGAAAAGACAAATATTTGATCAACTGCTGCAAAAAGTTAGGGAAAATTAAAACCAAATCACCTACCTCTTCATATTGACCATATATGTTGTTTTTTTGTGGTATATAGATAAGTTTTATTTGTTGTTCCTCAGTTGCAACTTTATGCTCGGGTGCAAGCATGACTTGTGATGCCTTGTTTGACTCTGGATCTAAGCTAGATGTCTAATAGGACATCCTCTCAAAAAGATAATCTTGGATCTCTCACTGCTGTTTTATTGCGTATGCACTGCTATCTCCCCATCTTGTTGATTGGGTTACTCTATTTCTAGTAACTCAGTTAGAAACATGGTCACTTCCACCTTTTTCTCTTGTTGCTCATGATTTTCCTCCTTGAAAGGTATTGGCTTATCATCTAATTTTAAAACAAATACCTCAAGATCATCCCAAAATAGGTCTTCTTCAACCTCTTCTTTTCTTTTTTGTGGGAGGGGATTGATTTTGACTTCATTGCAACTCTCTCAAGGAATCAAAACATAAAGGTCTTCAACTTCTTACTACTAATTTATGTTTGATACTGCTGTGATCAAATCTATACTTTCTTCCTTTGGCTCAATGAAATATGGAATATCATCAAATGAAACTATAAAATCATGGCTTTCATTATCTCTTTCAAGCTCTTCAACTTGCTGCCTTGAGTGATCATGCTCATCCACTTCTTCTAACAATTCTGGTTTGTCATCTTGTGCATCAAGTTCAAGCATATCAACAACAAAATTTTCTACCTATTTCTCCACAAATACCTCTTTTTTTAACTAAACTAGCTGTTATGATAAATAATGGATCTGTCTTTGCAAAGGCGAATGGTATCAAGATAAGAAAGTTGATCATATAAGTTTTTTTATTCTCTTGAGGATGTATAAAATTTATATATGGATGCCCTTGAGGTATACTAGGTTGTTCTCGATTAGATTCTAGATCTTGTAAAAGGTGAAGGCTCCTAAAACTTGGAATTTCATACTCAAGAGACTGATTTGAAGAATTAGGAAGTTTACCTTACATGAAACTTGGAATTCCATACTTGGGAAGCTCTTCTTTTGTAGGAATTGATTCAATCATTAACCTCATTTTCTCTTCTTTGATAGCAAGCTCTCTTGCAAGATACTCCTCATATTGCTTTCTTTGTATCTCCTCCTCTTGTTGGCACTGATAATCTGAGTAAGCAACCTCTTCCTGCTACAAGTTATACTCTTGATCTCCTTCATACCCTTGATTTCCTTCAATCTCACTCATCTGGCTCTGAAAGTCCAACATTATATCCCTACCGCTCATGTTATCAACCCTTTGAGTCTATTTGGGAGAATAGCTATGCTGGTTGGAAACAAAATGGTCTTCTTAGGGCTAATTATGAGCATATGTAGGCTACCAAGAATAATCAAGATTGGTTTTTGCACAATTTTGAGAACATACCAACACTTAGTCCACTTGAAGCTAGTAGATTTAAACTTTGAGTGGCCATGTGTGTGAATATTTTTCCTTCAAAGGAATAAAATGTTGATGTACACACCAAAAATCAATAATAAAAGGAAAAGCTTTGAACTATGAAAGTTCAAAGAGTCCCACCAGTCATGCCAAAAACTATTGTCATGTGGATAACACCCTTAGCCAAGTGTAAAACTCAACTATCTTGTGAAACATTGGATCATCTTCATACTATGGGTTGTCTATGGTGAAGATGAACCTCCAAAGTGGGTTGGTTCCCTTGATGAACCTCCTAAAACTACTACCTTGATCTGGGAAAAGGGATAGAAGAATTGAAACTAAAAAGATTATTGATCCTAGGAGGTGATGCACCAAAAATCTTAGACTTATATCTATTGGGTCAAATCACAACTTCTCTCAAAAAATCAGCTTTACCCCATGCACAATTTAGTTAACACAAGCTCACACAATAGGGTTTCACAAGAAGGTTATTCTTAAAGTTCTTGAAGGAAAACTGAAAGTTTTCACAACTATAACTATTGAAAGAAATAACACAACTATGATCTGTATAAGTCTTTATTATTCTAGTATAGAGTGCTTTGCAATGAGACATAATTTAAAAATCTTGCATTCATTATCACAAAAATTTATATCAAATCATCCACAAAACACTTAAAAAAAGAATTTAGAGAAGGAAAATATGTTGCTTTTATTGAAATAATAGGAGTCCTACTCATACAAATTTGAAAATATTACTAAAAAATGAGTTATAATCTCTTCTCTTTTGTATAGGGAAAAAGAGGAATGAAAGAACTAACTCTAAAAGAGTTGGATGCTTTGCTTTATAGAGAAGCCACCTTAAATTGATTGAAGTTGAACCTTGTGGAATACATTGAGTGTGCATGGATGTGGAATTGGAAGCAAAATCATGCAAACTTTGGTGTAGATGAGTTGACTCGAACTATTTCCCTCTTTGAATTTTTCATGCATCTTGAAACTCCACCTCTAACTGAACATGAATTGATCTTTAAAAAACATGAAATTGATTGGAATTGTGA
>VDFB02080202.1:0-16355 GCA_007258455.2 Sequoia sempervirens
TATAGATCTTAAATTTTAGGTTGGATAGTTTATACTAGCTCATTTGTGAAACAAATTTTTTTTTAGAGGGAACTCATGATAAATTTAAATGGAAGGTAATAAAATAGTACAGGAGGAAGTTTACAATTATTATTAATGAGATAGAGTTCCTAGAAGGAGTAAATGTATCACCAACTTTCAACATGGTAGATTTACATCTTTATGATGAAAGACAAACAAGTGTAGAATTAAATGAAGATTTAGGTTTAAAAATGGATAAGTGGGTGCTGTAATGGCCTAAGAAAATAAGGATAATGTAGGAATAATGATGGGTTCACAAGTAGATAAGAAGAAAGGGGAAATTACATAGGTACTAGTACTCAATGAAGAGGAAAAATTAGCAAGATAAAAAGATAATTTGGTATTGTTATAGACCATAACTAAACTACAATAGAGGTAGTCACTAGTATTTTAAACAAGTATAGAAAAATCCACAATCTTTTATATTTTTTGCTATAAAATATCTATCTTTTACTACAAGACCTATGTACACTTACTATAGGAGAGCCATATTAGCATGTTTTAATATATAATGCATTGGTTTAACTTCTCATGTTTGAAGGCTTCAACATGAATTATAAAAATATTAATGTTGAATTGCATTTTAGGATAATTTGGAATTTTGTGTTGATATTAATTTAAGCAATATATTTGCTATTTTGGGGAGGTCATGATCTCATGCAAACCCCCTTTCAATTTTCTTTCCTTTTGATCTCTAATCAGCTACAAATTTTTCTTTTTTAAAGCACTTTTGTCTTCATATTTCCTATCCTTGTAGCGACAAAACCTTATAGATTGGGTGTTATTTATTGCCTCTAGCAATTAACGTGCTATGATTATTTTCACCTAGTGATAGAGGCTAAATGCGTTTTTTTTTTACTCATTTTTTCTCTTGTGTAACCTTTCAACTCATTCAACTAGATTCCTACAACAATTTCTCTACATTATAAACAAATTTCTATAGCTAAAAAAAATACTTGGTTTCTTTCTTTTTTGCATTGGCTATTATTGTTCTTGCTTGGCCATTCAATTTATGTAGGATTGGCTTTATTTTTGGGGTTGTGTGTGGATGTTCTACATGTTGGTATCAAGATATACAAGGAATACAAGGAGTTTTCTTAGAAACATGCTGATTCATGAGGATTATTTCTATAGAAATTGAAAATTTCTTCTTGGTTGAATTGATAGTTACACTTCGGATATTGTTATTTTATTCTAAATTATTTTAGAGAAGAATTTTTGGATGTTGGTTAGGATTTTCAAAATAAAAAGACAAATAGAGAAGGAAACCATGACTCTTATGGTAAATTAGTTGCAAATAAGGAATTAGTTAAATGCTATTTCATTGAAGGGAGTCTCCCTTTGTGTTTTGACAAAAGATAGGCTATTGGAAGAGTTTGTAATTTTTGTAACATCATGTAATTTGTAAGTAGCCATGATAAATTATAAAAGATTAATAAACTTACAATCATTTTGATATTATTTCTTTCATTTTAAATATGAATATATTGTTAAATTTGTAAGCTATTAATTTACACTATTTTCATTAAATTTCTTGATCTAAGCATCATCACTTAATTTTTAATAACATAAAAATATTAAAATTCTTTTCATTTTGTATCGTTCATTTATCTAGTTTATTCTTTATAAAAAAATAAATTTAATTTTCTTAATATTCTAAAAATATTTATTTTATTATAAAATTTCAGAAAAACAATAATCTTTTTCAAAATAAATGTATAATATTTGACTTAAAAAAAACTTGCAACAAAATATAAAATATTATAAAATGTTTTATCAAACTCAAACAAAAGGAGAGAGAGAAAAAACAGAAGGGAATTGCATCTGGAGAAGAGACATATGAATATAAATATAAAAATCAGAGATTTTAAATTTAATTGATGCAAATCTATCTTATTTGAAACTAAAAATTTAAAATGAGATTGTAGATTTAAAAACTCGATAATCCTTTTGTGTCAACAAATATGATGCACAAAAACATTCCCAGCACTGACAATTCAATGGCTCCCAAATACAATGCATTTGAATGTAAACTGTTAACTGTACTGTACTAGGTATTGGCATATACATAACATATAATTTACGAACAGTTCGAGAATGTTCTATTCTATTAGCAAGGAATGCGATTGCTTCTAGCTATATTTTAAAATAAGTGTTTTCTATCAATATTATTTTGGTAGAAATAAAAGAGAGACATTATTTGTAAAAGAAATATAATTATATTAAATAAAAGAGAGTCAATTTTATGAATTATGTAGTTTTTAGTCAAATTTATTAATCTATATTTCATGAGTAATAATTCACACAAATCTATTTCTTATGAGAATGAATAATTCGCTTAACACTTATTACATTTAATTGATATTCATAAAGATGGAACATCACAACTATCCGAGATATTACTAATCTGGATATTATTTTAATTGAAACATGCATCATATTTTTTTTTCTATAATAGAAACACGCTTAACTTACTACCCTGCAAATCATCATTAGAGAGATTAAAATATTAAAATACACTAGCCAACATAAATTCAGAAGCTGACTATATGATAAATATAAATCACAGAAATTCTGCTACAAATCATGATTTGGAATGGATTGTGGAAAAATATGATTCAAGTTCATTGCAAACACCTCATCCTGTAGCCATGAGAAGCAGAAGTGTGATGGACAGCCGAGAATGGCTTCCCACATGCTGAAAGAATTCATTCATTTCACCGGGTGGGCAAGCCATTCTTGGCTGTCTAACACAGTCTGCCTTAAATGCAATATCCATACAAGAGTCTACAATACCCAATGACATTGAAGGAACATATATATAGTGAGAAATGCTGATTGATAAGAAGTATATGTAGGGTCATACTGTTTCTGGATTAGATACAGGGAATAAATTAACTGAGCAATATGCGGCTCTTTGAGACTCTATGCTTGATCTTCACCATGGCCTACACAGGGAACTTTATAAGGAGATTTCACCATCTGTTGGAACATTATTCTTCTGCAGCAAGGTCAATAAGGCATTTCTTTTTCCATAAGATGCATCATGTATTCTGAGGGCATAAATAGTTTGCTACTTTAGAGGGAATATAATTTGAAAGTGGAATAAAAGATACCCACAGCCCATAACAAGCAAGGATAGTCACAACCGTAAGCACGCAGCATATGACAAAAGAAGATAAGGATAAGGCATGTCTGAAGAGAAACTGGATATGAATGAATTCTCTCATTCTCTTGTTATTGAAATTATTCCTCTGGTCCTGCTAATCTATGGGCTGGTATAATTCTCATTGATCAAATAGTTTTCGTTTAATGAACAATTTGGCGTTCAAATTATTCAGTCAAAATCAAACATTCAAATAGTTTAACAAATTTAAACTATTTTTCTTTTCATTTAAGCTTCTTTCTCAGTGAAAACCTTAGAGATCCCCTCATGACACTTTTTATAAGTTGATAATATGATTATTACACCAAAATCATTACTACCTAAAACAGATATATACAAATATTCTTAGCCATTACAGAAGAGAGTGCAATATAAGCATATATGATGTTACAGTGAACGATATGACATAAAGAATAATTTGAGTTATCATTCAGGGATGACGGTAAAGTGACTCCATTCTTATTCTCCAGTGATATATTATTATGTGGGCCCACACTTCGAATTAATAGGGACATTTCTCCATCTGTTACAACTCCTTTCGTTGACATAGCAGTGGTCACCCAAAGGCATATTTCTGTTTCTCCATTTTATTCCCTGAGAATAAGAAAAAGTCCGTTGAATGAGTTTCATCAGATAAGGTCTTAAATTATTCAGAGGAATTCATTTGAAAAGAGGAATAAGTGTGGTAGGAAATAGATGAAAAAGACAAGAAAAGATAAGGATAAAAATAAGGTAAGCATGGAAAGGAATAGTTCCATGGATTTTATTAGAATAGTTCCATATCATAAGTACAGTCAATTAATACATGGGAATATTATGGGAATATTACGATGTTATTAACGATTTAAAGAAATCTTTACAATATTTATTATGTTGAGGGGACCTTCCCACCGACATTTCATTTCCGTTGATGTATGGGGTAAATTGGACGAGTGGGATCCTCTTCTCCCACTAATGCTTTAGTCGCCTATGAATTTTGTATTTTATTTTTATATTCTTATGTTCCAAACTTTAGTCTTGTGTGGATTCTAGGGGTGTGACTTTATTCACTCAGATTTTGTTGTCAACATGAATAATATTATTTTATAAAAATGATAATTTAGACACTTATTCTGAAAGAAAAAAACTTATCAACAAGTAAAATGGGAACAAGTTTCTTGAGTGAGAGTGAGGTTTTTAAAAAGTAATGAAGGTTATATTTATGAGAGTTGATTTTTTATTTGGATAGGAATAATATCATATTACAATTAGTGCAAAACAAGATAGTCTTAATTAATATATTTTAAAGAAAAATTAGATTAAAAAATTAAATTTATTTTTAACTCAAGGAAATAAAGGATAAGAAATATTCTTATTTAATATTTTTTATTTTTTTATTAGAGATAAAAATAGGTTTTTGAAAGGGGCCAAACTCTTTTACAATGAAGTACAAAATGAAAGAGAAATCTTCAAAATATTAAAAAAGAAGAAGCTTAATACAACCCAAAACCAATCAACAAAGAACAATAACAAAAAAATAAATAGCACAAATACTTCAACACAACAACAAACAATCCACAACACAAATAAATGAACTAAACACAATGAACATGTAAAAATCTGATGCTTTTAGAGTGAGATTCCCAAGAATAATTTTCATAGAATGATTTAAAGTCAAGGATAATGAAAACATTGAGAATAAATGCGATAAGAAATAGAATTGCGATTTCATTGGAGGTAGCCTTTCTTTTGGGTATCGATATGTTGTTTCACCCGAACTGGGGTGATGGTCTATTTGACCGTTTTTTGCATTTTGGTCCGTATATTACAACCTAAAAATTTATTAGACCGTATCATTTGACTTGCTATATTTTTATATAACCGTAAAATTGACACTTAAAATTATTATTAAACCGTAAAAATTTATTGTATATATATATATTATAATAATAAAATAATTTTTATAATTAAAATATAAATTAGTTTAGATTTGGAATAATTATTTCTAATTTCACTTTATATTCATATATATAATTTATTATAAATATATTTATTAATTCAAAATCTGTTGAAAATAGAATATTTTCAAGATTAAATATAGTTTTTTTCTAATTTTTTAAAGATTTTGACATTTTTACTAATAGTTATCATTGCTTTTTATTAATATATATGATTTATAATATTTATTATAAAAATTATATTCATTCAAAATCTTTTCATAATAGAATATAATTGATTTTTAACTTTTTGAATATTTTAACAAGATTTATTTTCTATATAATTTAGAAACTTTAACATTAAATTTAAGATTTTTAGATTTATTTCTAATTATCAATATTTTCTAATTTTACATTTTTTTTAATATATATAGGATATCCTTATGAATAATCATATAACACAATTTTTCACTGTTGAAAGCATTTATTTTATAGCATTGTAACTTGTTTTTTCAACAGCATTTTGTTTGCAGTGATTCCCAACTTTGAGAATTTTTTTTACAGGCGACTTTGATTTTTTTCAAGATAATACAACAAATTCCTTAAAGAATTTCTTTTACAAGCGATTCACCAGCTTTGATTTTTTTCAAGATAATACAACAACTTCCTTCAAGAATTGTTTTTTACAGGCGATTCATCAGCTTTGATATTTTTCAAGATAATACAACAGTTGTGTTTTATTGGTGAGCATGTTGAAATTTTAGATAATGAGTTGAATAAGGATTAAACTATTTTTAATTTTATATAATTATTTTGGATAGGTTTGAAATTGATATTTAAATATGATTTTAGATAGAACAATTTGGGGATTGAACTATTTTTAATTTTATATAATTATTTTTTGATAGATTTGAAATTGCTATTTAAATGTGTTTTATGATATTTCCACATATGAAATCAATAAATTAATTTATAGTCAACTTATTCTAGTTAAATATTAAATTAAAATGTTCATTGCAATTTTACAATTTTAGGAATCAATCAACAAAAAAAATTAAAGTAGTGTTGATTGTGAAAGAGGATTTTCAAAACAAAACATCATCAAAGATGTTAGAAAGTCAAAGTTGGGTTTGGATACATTGGATGCATTAATGAGAGTGTCTTTAAATGGACCTCAAGAAAATGATGTAAATTGGAATAAAGTATATCAAATATGGAAGAATACAAAGTCAAGAAGAGTTCTTGACCTTTGATAACATTTATTTTTGTTTATTTTCTATGTAATGCATCATTAATTTTTGCATCTCAATTTAAAAATAATAAAAGAAAATAGTTCCTTTCTTTCCAAAAGTTTTTTTTTGTGTTTAAATATATGCAAATTATATAATGAAGGTTTGTATCAAATTATAATATTTTTTATTGTTTATTTGGTATTTTTAAGAAGTATGATTCCTATAAAAAATACTTAATTAATTTATATGATACATAATATTTTAAAAAATTAAATTACTTGTGTTATTAAAAATAGAAATTTATAAAAAAAAAATTATATTTAATATGTATGATTAATAAAATCAATAATATTTTAATATAAAAGATTTATATAAAAAATATATATAAATTAAATATTTTTTGATAATTAATTTTTCATAAAACGTAAAAGTTCAGGGCATTTAAATAAACAATGTCACAAATTTTTTTTTCATATGATAGGCAAGGCCGTCAAATTCGAACTGGTTTCACCTTTTTATTTTGTGGTAGGGATGAATGCATGGGAATTTTTTAGTGGTTATATATCGTTATTCAGTTATTTTTGTATTTTTAATTTTAATTTTTGATTATATTAAAGTTATTTAGAAGTGTTTAATTTGTTTATATTTGATAGAATTTTTTTTAATTATAAAATAAAATTATTTCAAATTAGAATGTATATTATGTTATTATATATGAAAATTTCGATTATAATTTTTCTTGGTGATTTTTTTTTAATTTTTCAAATTATTTTATTTTAAATATTATTATTCAAAAGTCAATATTGATAAAAATTTAAACATGAAAAAAAAAATTCAATTAAAAACAAAAAAAAATATAGTTCTTCATAATAGATTCATTAAGATTTTTATGATTTTTTTTTGTGTGTACATACATATATATTACATACAAACAATATCAATATAAATAAAAAATATAAGAAACAAGATATTGATATAAGTGGAAATTAGGAAGTCAAAGTTGAATCCATCTAATTATAGAATTATAATAATAATTTTATAAAAATTCACTCCATGTTTTTTTCTAATGCAAATAATTCATAAATCATTTGACCACTATTGATATAAACCACCAAGGACCCTAGTTGATGCAAAAAAAATCTCACTAGGTTCCCCAATTATTAAATTGTGAATTTTTTTTACTCATCCCTTTAGGGAAGTGAGCCATTATACTTACAAATTTTGGAAAGTGACCTTCCAAGTTACAAAAACCTTCTCAAATGCCCCTTATCACATGTTCTAATTTCTCCAAGCATTTCAAATAAGTGATAATTTTTATCATATGGGTTATTTCAAACTACTAGTAGAACATGTTAAAATTGTCTTATGTACATTAATAATAGCCCTGATTATCATGATCAAACATGATGTGTGAATTTAGATGGTTGAGAAAATAGCAATGAAAAATGACTAACCCATACTCACTTATTATATTACATAGCAATGGACTCCTCTATTAACATGATAGAAAAAATCTCTATCATTTATCATAATGTATCAACCCAATAATAAAGTGCAATGGATTCTCGAAACTAGCTTAATATAGAGGAAAAAGTATAGTCATTATCCTTCCTATGCTAAAAATGAAACTAATTTTCAGTAAATTGTAATGTGTTCCTTCTTACATAAACAATCATTTATCTTAGGTTGTCATTGACATGAAATAACATTATCCATTGATCAAACTATTATGAAAAAAAGAGATACTATATGAGAATGGAGATGATATCATTATGTAGGTCCTTATACTCATTTCCATTCTACTATTGATACATAAAAATTGAGTTTAATATGCATCCAAATATCTCAATATAACTCCATTACTTTGTTTATATTTATAAGGTACAACATGAGTTAGAGGAGTATGGCCAATATGTTGCTCAAATCTAGCACAATTTATATGTAGTATATCATATATATGAACATGAACAGAAATGGAGTGTTTAATATAATCAATAGTATATAAATTAGTCATTGTGTAAGTTTCTTTAAAATATTATTAATGCATTAAAGTGATTTCACAAGTGTTTGTTTCACTTTAATCTAAACTAAATTAATTTTGTGCATATGTAGCCTGGGCACTTTCATATCAAGATGGTTTTCCATACAAGAACTAATATGCGACTCGTTTATGATGATGACATCCAAGCTATATATGATAATAATTTAATAATAAAATTAGATGTCTTATATCTTGAACTAAGAGCATGGCTTCTAGCTTCCATGAGGTCTTGAGAAACAATTTGTCATTACTAACTTTACATATAATATTTTAATGATAAAATTATATGTCATATCTTGAACTAATATGCATCCAAATATCTCAATATAATTGCATTACCTTGTTTATATTCATAAGGTACAACATGAGTTAGAGGAGTATGGCCAATATGTTGCTCAAATCTAGCACAATTTATATGTAGTATATAATACATATGAATATGAACAAAAGTGGACTGTTTAATATAATTAATAGTATATAAATTAGTCATTGTGTAAGTTCCTTTAAAACATTATTAATGCATTAAAGTGATTTCACAAGTGTTTGTTTCACTTTAATCTAAACTAAATTAATTTTGTGCATATGTAGGGACACTATCATATCAAGATGATTTTCCATACAAGAACTAATATGTAACTCATTTATGATGTTGAGATCCAAGCTATATAAGATAATATTTTAATAATAAAAGTATATTTCTTATATCTTGAACTAAGAGAATGGCTTCTAGCTTCCATGAGGTCTTGAGAAAAAATCTTCCATTACTAATTCTTTACATATATCACCATAGTATATAATTCTTGTTTTGATTTAGAGATTTGACATGCTTTATTGAAAGCCTACTTCCATTCCATTCTAGTAAGGTGTTGTATTATATTACAATTCACCACTTTGGAATTGAAACATTCTCATCTTGATATTTATTTTGTAGTTGGAATTGTCTCCCATTTTTCTAAGGAAGCACATGAGAGTAATCAATAAGATACCAAATGTATTTTGAGATATATTTATGAAACCAATAATTTTGGTGTTCAATATATATAGGATACTCTCAAGTTGTTGATTTCAATTTCTTTGATTGGGTTGGTGATGTTGACATGATAGGAAGTCTACTTATAGTTTTATCTTTTTCCTTGGTTTTTTTTCCATTGCATGGTCTTGTAAGAAGTAATATTCTATTACATTATCATCTATAGAGGTATATTATCAAGGTATAGTTTTGGCTAGCTAGATGGTTCTTTAGCTTTGACTATTAATGAACATGAGTTCATACTTTTTCCTTATAGTCCCATCACCATCTAGTGTGATAATCATAAAGTTCTTCATATTTATCACAACCTAATGCAACATCAATAGTAGAAGGATATTAATATCCATGTGAACTTAATTCTACATCTCATCTAGGATGGTGTTCTCATCTTGGAGTATTTTCCTATAGAGGAGTAGTTTAAATTGACATCTTCACTAAGCCTTTGACATCAAGCCTCATTATCTTCAAATACAATTTATTATTGGGGTGAAAGAATTTATCCTTGGGTGGGTCTTCTTGAGATCTCCATCCTTCACTTATACATTTTTTATTTTCCTATTTATTTTTCTCATTTGGAGAGGAGTTTTTACCCACAAGGTTTTCTCTATTTATCAGTTTGTGAGGGATATTTTGTACATGGGTACCTCAGTAGGCCTTGTTTTTGGATGCATATTTTTCTTTATATATATTTTGTACCTCTCTAAGTTAAACTTAAGGTGGGTCTTAAAGTGATAGGGTATAGTATCTAGCTAGTTTCACTTTAGGAACTATTCACAACTAGTTACTTAAGCTTACTTAGGTCTTTTATTTTTTATGTCTCATATCATAGGATTTATAAATTTTCCATTATCTTAAGTATATATATCAATGGTCTTATCCTTGTTGATATGGAAAAGCCATATTATTTTATTGTATGATACAATATTTATTATTTTCTAGTAATATAAAAATTCTTTCTATTGTATCTCTCTTGTGGAATTTTTTTAGTCTTACTAGTTAGATTAATGTACCTATGAATTATTTCATAACTCTGAAACTCTTAAGAAAGAAATAAAATTATTAAACGAGAGAGTAATATTCTCTATTAAAAGACAACAAATGAATTGATGCAAGAGGGTCCTCCCCTTTGAACAAAATTACACTATTAAGCAACAATCAACCCTATCTCAATATTCAACACAATTTTAATTGCAATAAAAACTAAACTTTATTTCATTCAATTCAAATACGTGTACAACTGTATCACAAAATTGCTCTCCTCGACGTTTAAACAACCTCACATGACATTCTAGTCTGCCTAGTTATCTTTCTTTCTTTACAATGATGTCGTCTCTCTCCTCTACACAACTTGTTGTCTCAAAATTTTATCTAAATATCATGCAACCCATTTCATACTTCATTTATGTGCCTTTACTCTTTTCCCTAACACAATTCCTCTTTATATCCCATTTGCCAGAAAATTTTCCTCCATATAAGCACGACCTCTTCTTTTGTTGCACACTCCAGGTACATCACCATGCGATCCCTTCACCCTCTTCTCATGGGCTCTGCCACAACTCTATCAATTTACAAATGATTTATCTTACACTAGTGCAGGGCTCTCTTCTCATCCACCATTGACCCACTCCTCCATCATTTCTACATAGCCTCCTTGTATTCTCATGTTTTATTTCTTTTGTCTCTTCCATGTGCCTTCTCTTCTCCCTCTTGTGGTTTTTCAAAAACCTTCTTCTATCACCAAGACCTGCAGCCCCTACCAAGAACTCTCAGCAAGCAAAATTCTCCCTTCCTTAAATGAGCAGCCCGTCTTCAATCTGCTATGATAAAATCATATCGTGGTAGTTTGCCTTCTTCCCCGCGTGCTCATATGTCTATTCACATTCTCTCTTCCACATAAGGCGTGTTCGCTTACTCTTCTTGCATTGCCTCTCTTATCCCTTCGCATTCCTCGTAGTTGCTATCAATTTGGTTACTAGCATAATTCTTTAACTGGGTGATCCCACAAAATTGGTTTACAATTCCATTGGGGAAGGAAAATTGCAAAAAATTATCCCATGAAGAAAATTTTGGGTTTGGGGGGTTTGAATGAACTTAGGGTGCACACAAACCCAAAGGGGGTTTGCTCAAACCCCCTTTGAGAAAACCCTCTTACTTGATGGGTCCCACATTTTGCACATTGCCCAAACTGAAAAAAAAAGAAAATTTTGAAAAACGAGGGGTTCATTTGAACCCCCCTTCATTCGAAAGGTCAAGGGGGGTGCGCTCGAAGGGGGGCTTGAGTGAACCCCCCTTTTTCCCCTTTCTTGCCCTTCGACACAAAATTTTTGCAAAAATTTTTGCTTCAAAGCTCGAGTTGAGGATGAAAATGGAGGAGACTTCATAGATCCAACTGGATGATGGTAGTCCTTGGAACGAGCTATCCATCGAATATAATTTTAATATACATTTTGATTTTATTATGTATTTTTTTTTTAGTTTGATTAAACATAGGTTTTTCACCAAAAATCAAGTTCTCTGTTTCGCACATGTGGAAAAATAGTAAATTATCAAAATAAAATTCTTAAAAATATGTTTGGTCTAGGTATTGATGTCCTTGATCCATTAAAAAAAATGAATTTCGATACATACAATTTTTTTTTATGTTGTATACAGTCCACCTATGTCTGAATTGTAATTGGTTTGACTTCAAAACTTGATTAGGGAAAAAATATTCAATAAAACACTATGAAACCAAATGAACTTGTTAGATATCATAGTTAAAAATTTAAAATTGAAAAAATTAGAATTTTATCCTTCATACAAAAAAAGTTATGTTGTATACGGTGAGCATCACTCCTTAAAATGGTGTTTACTAATAAAAACTAGTTTTTAAAGGAGATGGAAAAAGATATGCAATCTTATTCATTTTTAAAAAAATATATATTTAGAATCTATAGACAAAATGTCACAAATCACTATTTTGCATCATCTTCAAATTCTTCATGGTTTAGCCGCTATAGGTGCCAAAAGTGAAGATTTAGTTAAAAAAAATCAATTCAATGTCCATTTTGGCCAAAAATTGTAAACTATTATTGTGGGATCACCCAATTGCAAATGCCCAAGTGTATGATAGTCTTCCTACTACCAATCATTTTCCTTAAGAAATATACTAATTCCCTATTGGCGCAGTCTAAGAGTCTTTCTTGGTTGCATTGACATCGCTGCCCTTGCATACTTCCTTCTTCATCTTCTTAGCATGATTGTATCCATTAGAATCACAGAGAAATATTATAATTAATAATCAATAATAAATAGAGGAGATTAAATCCATCAAATATTGAAAGACCTCATTAGTGAAAATTGTTGTATGACATTTGAAAATTTATGTCAAAATATCAGTTACTCGCCATCAAAGACCATAGAGATCAAGATAGACTACAAACCCAAGAGAAAACACCACAAAAAAACTGAATTCAAAATAAAATATTTTTTCGATCGGTGTTGATCATCTATCTGCCTGCATGGTCCTGTACCAGACATGCTAGGTAGAAAGATTGTGAGCATAAGATCACAATGATGGAGTTGAGTGATAGAAACACTCTTTCAGGTTGAAATCAACCTGTAGCAAACTCTTTTGTTGCCAAGTGCTAAAAATCAAGCTTTTTTTTGCCTTTTCTAGAATCTCTTTAGAACACACACCACCTCTCTCTAGCAACACTGCATCCTTCTTTTTGCCCTCATGGACTCATGTCCACCAAAGATCGACCTCCTCCACCAAATGCTTTCCATATTTCTCTTCTCCTTCGTGAGTTCAAACTCACCTCTAACTGATCACCTCCACCAATACCATGCAACATCCTCAACCAACTCTACACACAACCACACAACATTTGCTACATGCTCTTGTGCTCTATTCATCTCATCTTCTACTACTACATCCAAAAATGAAATAACATCCCACAATCGATTTACGTCTCATCGCTTGTAGCTGCAATATCAAATTTTACTGCAACACCTTCCATATTCTTTTCAACTATAATCTTTTGTTCATCTATCTTCATTACATCAACGAGCTTTGTCATCTATTCTTCCTCAATCGCCAACAATTGAGCAAAAAAATATGATTCACCTTCGCCTTCAGCAATGACCTCTTTGTTGTTCACCTTTGTCTTTTCTTCTTCTATTGTCATGCCTTCCTCATAGCACGTCATTGCTACAACTTCTTCATCGGTAGGGGATGCTCTTACTTCTTCCTCTTTCCATCTCAGGTTGCTATCCTCATTCTTCTTCTCACTCCTCTTTGCCACTTTCTTTTCACCTCTCTAAAATTTCTTTTCCAATTTCTTGAGCCTCGTCTTGATCTTTCCTACTTCTTCACCAACTATCTTTCCAACGCTTCACACATTTCATCCTCCACATCATCCCAATACTGCTCCCAAAACCGTATCTGCATGGGCCTCTTCATGACCCAACCCAATTTTGTCTGTTGCAATCTCACCTCTCACAATATGTCATCATTTCTCAAGTTTCCTCTACGGCTTCAAGCTCTCTTTCTCACTGTCAGGATTCCTTATATCTGCAACAACTCTTACGAGCTTCTTCACTACCACTTCACACACTTTCCTCTACGTGCGAACTGCCTCCTCATCGACGATCTGTTCACACTTTCACCCATAGGTCTTGGTGGATCCTCTCTACTCTCAGGACTACTTGCTTTGATACCAATTGATGTAAGAGGGTCCTCCCCTCTAAACAAAATTACACTATTAGGCAACACTCAACCGTATCTCAATATTTGAAACACAATTTTGATTGCAAGCAAAACTGAACTTTATTTGTGTGCGCAGGTGAAATCTCCTAGTCTAAAATGTAAAACGAAATGAAATGCAAGCAAGGGAAAACACAAACAACACCTCGAGATAAGCTTAGTTGAACTCAAACAAAAGAAGGAGAAAAGAAAGATTATACCTTTGTTCAAGTTGATCTTCTTGGTTGGCCCTTTGATGTTGATAAGATGTGTGCTCCTTGATGACAAATCACTTAAAATGATATGCAAAATGATCTAGATGCGATGAGGATTCAAATGATGCAAGTGGGTATGTGATAAGATGAACAAAATGACTGCAAGATGAGCTTGAGGATTAATGGAGGATGAGAGTATGAGATTTCTTTAGCTTGAGAGTTAGAGAGTTTGAATGGATGATTGGCTTATTATAAAATGAAACCAAAAATCCTTTATTTTAAGGGAAAGGCCTCTAGGGATTTGAACAGCTAGGATTTAGCCAACATGGGCAAGATGGAGGGCTATGGTGAGTTGAGGACTCACAAGCTCTCACATCCTGCCATGTGGAAGAGGAGGTGTCACAAGGATAGGCGATATGGAAAAAAGACATGTGAGGTGGAGGTACTTGCAAGTACCTTAGGATTAATGGAGAATCTTTTTGAAAAGGAAATTTTTGTCCCCATATGAGAGTGATGGTGACAAGTGAGGAATTTTGGAAAGTCCTCTCTTATCACCATTGGAATGAGAGAAGTTGTTGGGGGAATAAATGTGAACTTAAAATTCACATGATTGGGGAATACCTTGAGGATAAGACAAGGTCTTCACAAAGGAGGTCCTTGTCCCATGTGACTAATGTGACCTATGAGGGAATTTAAAATTCCCCAACAACTTGCATGGGGAAGAAAAATGTATTGAATGAATAAATGTCAATTTTAAATTCACATGGGGAAATGGTCAAGGCTCAAAAAGGAAAGCAGTTATGAAAGGTTGACTTGGAGGACATGCCAAAGATGGCATGTGATTAGATTAAGGTTGTGCAAATAGGTTATTAAGAAGACTAATGAGGGATTAGAGGGAAGTGGACAAATATGGAGGATGTGACATTAATTATGATTAAAGGTGTGCACATCCTAATTATGGATTAATTAGACTAATCTAGATTATAAGAAGGTTATAGAGGATGTGAGAAGGAGAGAGAAAAGAGGGAATTTAAAATTGATTTAAATTCAAAAAAGGCTAAATGACTAAATTAAATAAATTGATATATTTATTTAGTTTAGAGAGGAAAGGATGAAAGGTAAAGTATTTAATTATTACTTTAAAAACCTTAGGAAAATGGGTGAAATATTAATTAAATAAATCATTTAATTAATATCGAAGGAATAGATGAATAAAAGAGACGGATTTGACCATTTGAGAGTGGTCAAATTTAGATGTCTACAATTTGATTCAATTCAAATACATGTACAACTGTATCACAAAATTGCTCTCCTCTACACAACTTGTCTCAACATTTTATCTAAATATCATGCAGCCCATTTGATACTTCATTTCTGCGCCTTTACTCTTTTCCCTGGTGTAATTCCTCTTTATATCCGATTTACTAGAAATTTTTCCTCCATCATATAAGCGCAACCTCTCCTTTTGCTGCACACTCCAGGGACATCACCATGCTATCCCTTCACCCTCTTCTCACGGGCTCTGTCACAGCTTTGTCAATTTACAAATGATTTATCTTACACTAGCACGGGGCTCTCTTCTCATCCACCATCGACCCACTCCTCCATCATTTCTACACAGCCTCCTTGTATTCTCCTGTTTTCTTTCTTCTGGCTCTTCCACATGCCTTCTCTTCTCCCTCCCGTGGTTTTTCAGAAAACTTCTTCTATCACCGAGGTGCGGCCCCTACCAAGAACTCTCTGCAAGCAAAATTATCCCTTCCTTTAATGAGCGGTCCCTCTTCAATCTTCTATGAGAAAATCATAGCATGGCAGTTTTCCTCCTTCCTCGTGTGCTATGATATTTCTTAGCTTTCTGTCTTCATATGTCTATTCATATTCTCTCTTCCACATAAGGCACGTCTGCTTACTCTTCTTGCGTTGCCTCTCTTATCCCTTGGCATTCCTCATAGCCACTATCAATTTGGTT
>VDFB02080203.1:0-101095 GCA_007258455.2 Sequoia sempervirens
TTTGAAAAAATGCTTCAAAGAAATGTGGTCTCATAGAATTCCTTGACAAGCAAATGCAATTGGGAGTTGCTCCTAGTTATTAGTTATGCAATTTGAAGTAATTGCATAATTTCTTAGGTTTACTTTGTAAAAACTATATATTGTAATTGAAATTTTGTCATCTCTCGACATCTAGTTATTAGTTATGCAATGTGAAGCAATGCTTTGAGTTTGAAATATGTGCAATGCAATGTAATCAACGATATGAATATAAACTACACAAATCTATTTTTTACAATTTATTAGTTAAACTCTTTATTTTATTTGCTCTCTATATCTCTATGCTATGGAAATGCCTTTAAATTTTATTTTTTAAGTTTTTATCTCAGAAATTGTTCTACTTTTTTTTACCTTTTTTTTTAAATCTGATTTTCTTCCGATTTTTTCTAGACCTTTTCCTGATTTTTTCAAAAAATCTTATACTTTTGGTTTGTCAATTTTTTTTTCCTCAAAGAATTTTTTTTAAAACTGCTCAGTACTCAGCATATCTTTTTAATATCAAAGGATACTTTGGCTTGCATTGCTAATCTAAAAGGAAAAGTCTTTTGCCTAATCTGTATGCAACCATGCTTTTGGCAATTTATCCAAAAGAGCCAATGTAAGACTGCTCGATAAAAAAATTTGTATTAACCAAATAGCCATGTACACATACATCAATATATGTCGATATAAGTATAAAATATAGTTACAAAATAGCCATATAGGCTTAAGCTCGAATGCCATATAGGCATACAATGTCAAATATATCCAATACAAGATATGTACAAAATTGTCATGTCTAGGCATACAAGAAAGGGCTCTGGAATCCAAATTCATTTCTCTCCATGCTCTAAAATAAATTTTTTCCCTTTGTTTTGGCGTCTGATGGCGATAGAAGTTTTGTACATTTGTCTATCATTGCTCAGGAGTGCTCCTTTGCTCCTCCTATAGTTTAGCTCCTGGTGAAGTCTTAACTGTTACAATAAGAAGTAAAGACATTAATATATAGAAATTACATTATAAGAAATGATATATTTAACAAAATAATCACTTACTTCCATCTCATGATCACTCTCCACGATGGAAATATTTGCATGCCGATGCTCAGGTGTGCTCAAGCCCTGTATAAACCATCCAAATAGGAATTAAACTACGAATCAATAATGGTTTGATTTTTCACTAGAATTAACATCTATAACAACAAATGTAAATTGAAATTTAGTAATTTGCCTCATACCTCCTCTATCAGAGCCATGGAGGATTGTATAGCAGATGAAACACCGATATACATTGCCCTTGTAACATTTGAAGGTGTTCCCACAACCAACATCTGAAAATAAAACAACAAATTATTCAATCACAAAAAAGTTACAATAGCGAGATCCATGTCATGACTTATAATGTATGAGATCTAATGAACAAAATTTTGAGTACAAGTATTAAGCTATATATTTTTGGTAGGCCTTGGCACTTCGATAGGAAGACCAAGAATGATGGGGAGAAGAATACATACTCCATTTTGAAGGATGGGAAGACTTACAACATTTCACCTCTCCTAGAAGAAGACAAGGCAAAGCATGAAGGGCCTAGTGTTTTGATGGTGGGTGAGAAGGAGTTCATGAAGACCTTGAACGAAGGAGGAGGAAGAGGATTCTTCCTGATTATGAATCCAAAAAGTGAAGCAGATCTGCCCACAAAGAAGGAGTTCATGAAGACCTTGAACAAAGGAGGAGGAAGTGAATTCTTCCTGATTATGAAGCCAAAAAGTGAAGCAGATCTGCCCACAAAGAAGAAGGAAGATGCACCAAACGAAGTCCAAGAGTTGTTGGAAAGGTACAAGGACATAACGATGAATGAATTACCTAGTTCCCTACCTCCCATTAGGGATATAAGCCACCATATTGATTTGATTCCAGGGGCTGCATTGCCTAATAAGGCTGCATACAAGATGACACCTGCTCAAAATGAGGAGATTGCAAGACAAGTGCAAGAGTTGACGGATAAAGGGCTAGTGAGGAAGAGTTTGAGCCCATGTGTTGTTCCTACTATCCTAGCACCAAGGAAGGATGGGAATTGGACGCTTTACACTGATTCAAGAACCATTAATAGGATCGTGCAATCAGATATAGGTTCCTGATGCCAATAATGGAGGACCTCATGGATTGTCTATCAAGAGCATCTTACTTTTCCAAGATTGATCTAAAGAGCGGGTACCATAAGATAAGGATCAGAGAGGGAGATGAATGGAAGACAAATTTTAAGACTAATGAAGGGCTCTATGATTGGTTGGTGATTCCCTTTGGGTTATCAAATGCCCCTAGTACATTTATGCGCCTTATGAATGAGGTATTGAGACCTTTCATTGGAAAGTTTGTTGTAGTTTATTTAGATGGCATCCTTGTGTTTAGCAAGTTTAAAGAAGAACATTTGAAGCACCTTGACATGGTACTAAGGAGGTTACAGGAGGAGAAGTTGTTGATCAACATGGAAAAGTGTGAATTCATGAAGGAAGAACTAGTCTACCTTGGTTTTCTCATCTCCAAGGGAAGTTTGAAGATGGATCCTTCAAAGGTGCATGTTATTCTTACTCAAGGCCAACACCAAAATCCATGGGAGATGTGAGAAGCTTCCATGGACTTGCAAGCTTTTATAGAAAGTTCATCAAGAACTTTAGCCAAATTTGTGCACCAATCTTGGACACCATCAAAGGAGGTAACAAAGGTAAGTTTTCTTGGACCAATGAGGCTAATAAAGGGTTTGAATATCTGAAAATGAAAGTAGCACAACAGCCTATAATTGTGCTCCCTGATTTTGATAAAGTTTTTACCATTGAGTGTGATGCTAGCAATCAAGCAATAGGGGCTATTTTGAGTCAAGAAGGCAGGCCGGTTGCATTTTACAGTGAGAGGCTGAATGAAGCAAAGAGGAAGTATTCTTCCTATGATTTGGAATTGTATGCTATGGTCCAAGCCCTCAAAAAGTGGAGGCACTACTTGTTACCTAAATAATTTGTTGTTTATACTGATAATCATGCCTTGAGTTCTTTGAATGCACAGGACAAACTTAGTCATAAGCACATGAAATGGGTAGAGTCTTTGCAAGCCTATACTTTCACAATAAAGCATAAGAAGGGCCAAGAAAATAAGGTGGGAGATGCTCTCAGTAGAAGGTCACTTGTAGTGCAAGAGATCCAACTCCAAAGCATGGGGGTTGAAGCATTGAAGGATATGTATCATGAAGATTCATATTTCAAGGAGGTATACAATGTTTGTGAGCAGCATTTGAATTCTTTTCATGGTGAATTCTCTGACTTTTTATTGCAGAATGGTTTTCTCTTCAAAGGAAGCCAATTGTGTGTGCGTAAATGCTCAATGAGGGAGAATATCATAAAGGAGAAACACAGTGGGAGTCTTGGAGGTCACTTTGGCCTTGACAAGACCTTAGAACAAGTTAGGAGATTTTACTATTGGCCAAAGTTACAGGTGGATGTGAGAAGGTATGTGGAAGGCTGCATAATATGTCAAAGGGCAAAGGGAACTTCATCAAATGCAAGACTCTATCAACCACTGCCCATTCCCAATAGGCCTTCAGAGTGTGTAAGTATCAACTTTGTCTTGGGGTTTCCTAGAACCCAAAAAGGTTTTGATAGTATCTTTGTGGTAGTTGATAGATTTAGTAAGATGGCACATTTTCTTCCTTGCAAATGCACCAATGATGCATCTCATATAGCAGGTCTCTTCTTTAAGGAGGTTGTTAGGATACATGGACTGCCTTTAAGCATTGTTTCTAAAAGGGATTCTAAATTCATTGGTCACTTTTGGACGACCTTGTGGAAGAAACTCAAGGAAAAAATTTGTCATTTAGTTTAGCATACCATCCACAAATGGATTGACAAACTAAAGTGGTGAATAGATCATTGGGAAACCTCTTAAGATGCCTTACCAAGGAGCATGGACAAGCTTGGGATCTGATTTTACCTCAGGCTGAATTTACATATAATGACTCCATGAATAGGAGCATTGGTAGAAGCCCTTTTGAGGTAGTTTATGGCATGCACCCTAGAGAGGTCTATGAATTAAGAGATCTACAAGGAGTTGCTAGGAGAAGTGCTCAAGGTGAGGACTTTGTTGTTATAATCAGGGATATTCATCAACAAGTGAAGGAAACCCTTCAAAAGAATGTTCAGAAGTATAAGGAAAAGGCATATTTAAAGAAGAGGAATGTCCAATTCAAGGTTGGAGACTTGGTGATGGCACACTTGAAGAAGGAGAGACTTCCAAAAGGAAAGTATACCAAACTAATGATGAAGAAGATAGGACCTTGCAAGGTGGTCTACAAGTTTGGCCAAAATGCTTATGAAATAGAGCTACCTCCTGGGGTGGCAATCTCTCCTATCTTCAACATTTCTGACTTGTATCCTTTCAAAGCTTTTGTGATATGATTGAGTGCTTGGTTACTATCAAACTAATGATATGATTGTTGTTATTAAATTTGTTTAAGGTGTATAAGACAGGTTTGGTGACTTTGATGGTTGGATGGGTGACTATTATGAAGCCCTTTGAGCAAATTGGTGATTAACCACAAGATGATAATCAAGATTTTGCCGTAGAAGGAGTTTGTAACCTATAAATAGATTGTTGCAGTCAAAATATGGTGAGTACAGTGCTTGATAATGGACTGATAATAGTGAGGTATGGTTTAATTGATTTGTTGCCTTGGTGAATAAATGAAAGGATGAATTGTTCAAGTGTCAATAATCAGGTTTATGTTGTTTTTATGGTGGTTGAGAATGATGTGAATCTAATTGATTAAGTCAAAGTTTTCTTTAATATGGTTTTTGCTTTGAATGAATCAATTGGAATACTGATTAGTGGAATGATGAATGATGGCCTATGGAATGGCTAAGAGAATTTGAGTGGATTTTGGTTGAATGAAAAGTAGATTTATGATGAAATTATATTTGATCTTCTCCTGATTCTATTTGGGATTGAAATCCCTTGAAGAAATGATGTTGATGGTGTTTGTTGGATGCTCTGCATCAGATGTACCCTGATGATTGAGTGTTTTGATATGATGCTTTGCATCACTAACTGCCTTGTCTATGCTATTGCTTACTATTATGGTTTCATAGATTTTTTCCAAGCATCCATAGTTTGTCGTGGTGGTGCACCTTTGCAAGCACATGCCTCCATGTGAAGTAATTGCATCGTGTTGCTTATGTTGACTTTCTAAACAACTATATTGTACAGTTGAAATTTTGTCATTTATCAACATCTAGTTATTAGTTATGGAATTTGAAGTACTAATGCTTTGAGTTTGAATGATGTGTAATGCAACGTAACCAACAATATGAATATAAACTACACAAATCTATTAAGTAGAATTCATTAGTTAAGTTCTCTTTATTCTATTACCTCCATGTACGTTTGAGTGAATCCACTGGCACTAGGAGGTGTTTGCTTGAAACCACCAATATTAGCCTGTTCAACATCCAAAATCACATGTATTAAAATACCATTCGTAAAACAATGCTATTAACATGTAATAAATTTATAATTGTTTACTAGTTACATACCCCAGCGATAGGTGTAATGCATAAATAAGTAGGTGGAGGACTGGTGTATCAGTCTCAACACTGTGACCCTACAATTTTATTAAAATAATAAAACTAAATTAGTTAATCATGCATTTCAGAATCAAAATTTAATAAATTAAATTCAATGAACATGTTGACTTTTACCGACTATCAATGCCATATGCACGATTCAAAATGCCAGTCATCCTCTCCATCCCGTATGACATTCGGATCTGTGTAGCAGCATCACGGATCCTACATAGTGCGTAGCGGCATCGAGTCCTCGCTGACCTCACTGTGTGGGTGGGTCATATGAACAAGTAGCCCCACAAGATTGACACACATGGGTTCGAAGGCCACCACCGAAGACTCCCCTGGATGGCATTGTACAATAGGGCTACTATGATGGATGACACTCCGGGTCAAAGTGTTGATCGCTGCAATGTCTCTATGTCAGGCACTCTCCTTCAACAATAGGCATAACAATGTGCTCACGAGGCGGCCTAGCGAGAGGTCGTCTCCCTTGCCATGGGGATCAGTTTGTGCACCGAGCCTATCCTAAGCCGACCCCCACCTCTCCCCTGGAACTCCCTCATATCAAAATAATTTGGGATTTGGTTCAATACGAACTCACTGTATAGTTTCCTAAGAAAATATTGGGGGACTTCACAATTATTGCACGGTGGGTAATCAAAGACCAAATACCATCTATCATAAAAATGGTTCCTAATCTCTTGGTGGTGGCACCAATGAATAGGAAACCTCTTTGCATTGAGGGTAATATTTTGATTTGTTTTAGGGTCAGTGAATAGAGAGCACAAATCACCTTTAGTAATTTTTAAATCTTTTACTTGTTTATATGATAATTTGTCTACATAATATGCCCTGGCTTGCCTCCTATCTTGCCATCGGATATTTGTTGGGTAATTGCATCTACATTTTTTAACATCTCTTTCAATGAATTTGCTAGACGCATTCTTTCTATGGTTGAAGCATTTGGATCACTCAACCTACTATAAGATCCTCAAGTTGTTTTCTATTGTTGTCAATTTCACTCCTCAATTTTCTTGAGTGCCAAGAGGGTATTGAGTGATTGGTGGGGGAGGTTGATTTTGTTGTTGAGGATTTGCCTCCTCTTCTTGTTGAGGATTTGCAGGATTTCCTACAAATTTAAAAAAAAACAATCAAATCTAACCTAAAACAAACAAAATCAATTTCAAACTAAGAAATTCAAAACAAATAGTAGACAATACTTACCTCCTACACCTCTTTGTCATCATGGCGTCATATATGCAAAGCAAATCCAACTGTTGTTGATAAAATTTGTAGAAATCTTTCCTCCTAGAACGCGAGCGCGAAAGTGAGGGTTTTTGGCCGCAGGTAGAGAGAAACAGTAAATAGAAAATGATAGTTTTAACTTTTTTTTTGCTTTTAAAACAACATAACGCGAGCGCGTTATAACGCGCTCGTGTTATCTCTTTCCAAAAACTTTTTTGGCCACAGAAGTGCGACCATCTTCATGCACCCGCCCAACAGACAACTAAATAAAGCTAAGATGACCATTAATATTACACTAAATACTTTAATACCCTCCCTTAATGGTCATCCTACAAACAAAAACTAAGTCTACCCATATTTAGATGGTGTGTTGGTCATCAAAATGCATACTATGTAGGCTCCTTTTGCTCAATATACTCCACCACTTGAGCACTTTGTTGACACACATGCTGGTTGGTCTTCTCATCAGCCAACCGCTTTCTACAAAACTTTTGGATATGACTAATCTTCCCATAGTAATGGCAAGTAATAGACTTCTTGGAGCCCTCCTCTAAATCGCCTCATCCTTTCTGTTGAGTGGACTTTCCTTTGCCAATGTCCTTGGCAGTAAATGTTTTTCACCACTAGGAGACTCGTTGTTGCTCCCAAACTGCTTCCTCCACCTATCCTGCTGCAAAAGCCTGTTGCACAGTTCATCAAACTTCAAGTCAACATTGGTGGATGTAATGTTGAGCATTTCGATAGAGTGCTCGTATGAACATAGAAAACTTTTCAAAGTGATCATCACCATATCCTCCTCTTCCATCTTACAACCAATGGCTTCCAGTTGATCACGAATATTTTTGATTTTCATCAAGTGCTCCTGCAAAAACACTTGGTCATCCATCATAATGGAAAATAGCATATTCTTCCCGAAGAAAGCCCTTCCCTTGTATGAGGTCTCATGAAGATCTTTCAAATGCTTCCAATCTCCACAGTAGATTTACTAGATGGTATTTTTGGTAACATCTCATCAATGATAGATAATTTTAGAAGCATAATTGCCTCCCTATTATCTCCATCATACTTGTCCTAATCCTTCCCCACAACTATGGGATGAACTTTTGTACCTAGAACAAGCGCATTCAAATATTGGTACTCAAAGATGGTAAGCATCCTCTGCTTCCACGTGTTGTAATTCTTTCCATTGAACCCTTGCGTATTTCCCAACATATTGGACAAAGAAGCCATCCCTCCTGTTTTCCAAAGGACGAAAAAATGAGGTAACTCAATGATGAACTGGCACAAACTCTAGACAATCAGCTGGCATAACTTACAATTTTGAAAAAAATCATCTAAAACAGAGGCTCAAAAACTGTAAGATTTTTCAGAAAAACCTTCGAAAACTTTGAAAAAGAAAGATTTTTTAAGAAAAAATCCTCAAAAATTTGCAATAGAAAAATTTTCAAAAACTCTTTTACTAGATTTTTTCAGAAAAAATTTTGAAAAACTCTTTGCAAGAATTTTTATTTTTCCCAAAAAAATTCTGTCAAAAACCAACTCAAAAAATTAACCCTTCAGGTTGCCATGAAATCACGATTTTTATTAGGAAAAACCAATCAAAAAACTATGCATCAAATCTGCCCACGAACAATGAAGAACATGATTTTACAAAATCACCCAAAAATGGATCCTCAAAAACCCATCACAAATTTCAACCTCGTGATCTGATCAAAATCCTAGCAGAGCACCATGGAGCAACCATAGTAATAACCAACAACAAAAAAACGTCTCAGACCTGCCAAAGAAGAGACTTTTGCACAGCCAGGAGACGTGGCTTAGAAAAAACAAAACTAATTTTCACATTCAAAGAAAACCCACAAAATATCAAGGTTGTGCCAAACAGTAGACTGGAATCACAATTTTTAGAACCCTAAATTGTGCCATACCCACGAACAGCAAATAAATCCTGTCAAAAAAAAAATTGTAGCGCCTAGCAAAGAAGCCACACGATTTTGAAAATATATATATATAGAAACATCAGCAGAAAACATCTAGAACATGCATGGAAGAAACAAATCCGCGATCGTTCTTCAGTTAAAACCCTCGAACCAAAAAAACACGTGCAAGAGGCGCACATGAAAAAAGAAGAATCACGTTGAAACCCTTCAGCCGGGATTTGCTTTCAGAAAATGACACATTTTTTTGCAAAACAAACCTGTGTTTTCCCTGCTAATAAACCCACGAAGCCCTCACAGAAGAGATCTATGATTTGTAGCACACAAAAAACCTTCAATATTTTCTTTCTTTTAAACCACAATTTTTTTTTGAAAAACCCGTGCTTCTGCTTGAAAAAACTTCACAAAATCTTCTTAAAAAAATCCGCCTCAAAAAACCCTTGAAATCTTCTCTGCAAAAAGTCCGATTTTTTTTGATAAAAAAACCCTTCAATATTTGAAAAATCGGTTCACAAAATTACTTTCAAAAAAATTCTTCGATTTTTATTTTTTTTTAAATCAGCTAAAACATCTAAGAAATTTCTAAAAATTCCTTAGGAAGACAACGAATTTTTATTTCTAAAAAATTTGCCGAAAAAAAAAAAGATCGAACCTAAGCTCTGATACCATGAAATGATAATTAATATTCATTATTGTGTAATTACAAAAGGAGATGAAAACTCCTTATAAAGAAAATTACAAGACGATGTTTCTAAAAAGAAACCATAGTTAATTAAAGCAAACTAAAGCAAATAACTAAAAGATGTTAAAACCAACTAAAGAGTAAATAGAAGTTACTAAAAGCTAACTAAGTTAACTAAAAGTAAACAGACAACCAACTAAAGTTAAGATGACCATTAATATTACAATAAATACTTTAATACAAGATTGATGTTGATTTGTACACCCTCTGACATTGGTCAAAGATTTTTCCTACATGAGAAATATAAATGCAAGTTCAGTCAATGTCAAAAGGGGTTGGTCATTTTTGTTTTCATAGATCAAAAGTTTAGAGTGTTCTACTTTTCAAATTTTCTATTTCATTACTATCTAGATAGTGCATTCTAGAAGTTGTAAGGAGGTAGCATTGAAGCGGGTATTTATAATCATACGTCTCCTTCGCTAGTTGTGGGAGTTTTGGAAGAATTTGAGTGAAGAGGTGAGATATGCTCCTTTAGATTTTTCTATTACCACATTTGTTGGTGTGGTTGTAACATAAATTTGATGAGTTTCACAGCATGTTAAGTTATCACATTATTTTTTATGGTCTCTTTCTTATTGCATGTGATATTTTGAGTTTGGACAATTACTATTAAGTAGATTTGATTATTAAATATTATCTCTTTGTTGTTATTTATCATTTGTTAATTTTAATAGCTAAATGTGACTCTCTAACCCAAATAAGGAACTAGTCTTGAAATCCTTGGCCCTCCACACATTAAAAATAACAAAATCATTTACTAGTATTGTAAGATTAGGAAGTAGGTTCATATGTATCTCATGATTCATTGCTATACCCATGGAAATATCTTTAGTGAACACTAACTTAGTTTATATTTTGGTGAATCAAGTCTTTCATGTCCTTATCAACATAACAAAGGTCATAGCAATAGATTAGTCTTTCTTCTAGTGATAGAATTTAAGGTTGAAGTGTATATCTAGATACTATTACAGTTTACTTATAGTTTAATATCTTCAATTGTGGTTAAATCTCGTTAAAGAATACCTCTAGGAACACCCTCCTGGGTCTAATTGAGCCCAAAGTGAAGGAGAGTTGATTCTCTTAATAATTGTCCTATTATCCCTTCATTCTTTGTTGATGAGAATGTCCATCTACCTTCAATAATGACATCTACTTGGCCTTGAGCTTGACAAATCCTTGTAGAAGTGTGAGCAGCAATTCAGGGACTCGACATGTTGATCTATAAGGACTAGTAGTGTTGAAAAAAATATTCGATAAATCATTGGATTACAAAGGCATGTTCTCTTGTGTAAATCACGATTTAATTAAATTCTATAATCATAAAAGATTACTCACAATAATAATAAAGCTTATACACATCCTAGTGCTCCAAAGAAAAACATTCCCAACACGCCTTGTCCTTATACTTCATTTTAAATTTATGAATTAATCACATATTGAATGTCTTTAAATGTTGGAAAATGGTCAACGCTCCCTTCAGGATTCGTGACATGGACTAGCCACCTCTCGTGGATTCATTAACTCTAGCAGTTGTATTGGGCATTAATAGGTTGACCTTTTGGTGCAACGTCAACTGTGGGGCCAACAATTGGTATCAGAGCCAAAGGTTACAGGTTCAAATCCCCTCGGTTTGCACTAAGGGGGAGATTGTTGGTAAATGGTCAACGCTCCCCTCGGGATTCGTGACATGGACTAACCGCCTCTCGTGGATCCGTTAACTCTGGCGGTTGTATCAGGCATTAATAGGTCGACCTTTTGGTGCAACGACAACTGTGGGGCCAACATTAAATACTAATTCATTGCAACAAATCGTGTAGATATGTACTATGTTAGCTCATAATAGCTAGTGAAATAGGTGAGTTTGCAAAATTTGAATATATTTTTTTTAATTTCAAGGGTCAATTGTATGTGATGTAGGATGCATCTTGCATATTGTGGGATTCACCAAGAATAGGAAGACATAAATATCAAGGTCGGGAATGAATGTACAAGAGTCAATATTAGTATAGTCATAGTAAATGAATGATAATAGAAAATGTATAAAAATATAGCCAATCATGGATTTTCAATTATAGGCATTTGGGAAACCTTTCATAGAGAGAGGGAAAAAGGGAATCCACGTGCTTATTAAAAAGCATAGAAACCAATCCTCCTCAGGCATTTGAGTCTTCTAGCCATGACATTAATGCTATAGCAAAAGATGGAATTGGCATTCAAATTTGTCATGAATAATATCAACCTTCTACATCATTCAGTAGATCTTGAAGTGTGGCAAGGTACATGAGAACTTTTCCTAAGTCAAGGGAACTACATAATAGAAATTCTAAAAATATTTCAAATTGTTGACTATAAGCCCCTTGCTACTCCAATTATTCCAAATTTGAAGTGGCCTGTGAATTTAGAATTAGATTTAGTGGATCCATTTGTATGTGGGAAGTCAATAGATTCTCTAATGTACTTAATAAATACTAGACCTAATAGTTGCTTTGTGGTTAACACATTAAGTCAATTTATGGTTGAGTCAAGGAAAATTCACTTAACTGCTACAAAACATGTGCTTCGATACTTGAAGGGCACATTTTTTTTATAGATTGAAGTATGTTGGAAACAAAGAGTGTTGCATGGATTTGTAGATTCAAACTATGTAGGTGATGTTAGTGCTACAAAGAACATGTTTTACTTTAGTTCGGGTTAGGACTGATATCTCGGTCTAGTAAGAAACAAGTAATTGGAGCATTAAGTTTAGCTTAAGCAGAAAACATAGTAACTTCTACTAGATGTGAGGCTATTTAGCTTTGCAAGTTGATAGCACAACTGACTAATCAAATGTTGGAGCCTATAATAGTTTAGTATGATAATTAAATTTACATCAAGATGTCATGTCCCCAAAATTATAAAGCATCGAAATATATATTAAAAATATTGACCATTTAATATTAGTATAATTATAATTATCAAAAGTAATATTATAATTATCAAATATAGCAAATATAAACATTAAATACAAAAAATATATATATCATATCAATATAAATGCATAAATATAAAATAATAAAAACAATAAATACAAAATAATACAAAACAAGTATCTAATTATAAACAGCAAATAAGTTCAAGGGGCAACGATCCCTTTCAAGCCAACGATTAACATTTCATACCATTTCAAAACAGTGATTTCATGCATTTATAAGGCAACGATTTCATACATAAAAAGGGAATGATTTATAGTGCAGAAATATAAAGAGCAGCGATTTGTATGATTAATATAAGCAAACATTAATATCAATCGTCCCAGGAAAGCAGCACTTATGAAAGGACAAAAAGGTTTTCTTTTATGAAATGGGTTTTCTATTGAGGGACGGCATCTCTCTTAAGAGAGTCACATCCTTTCAATTAAAATGTAAGACATAAAAAGGAGTATGATCTATGAAAAGAAGGCAAGGGAAAAGGTAAACAATAGTATGACAAGTACACCAGCAGGTGAAGAGAAGATCATGAGGAGATAATTTGTAAATTTTCTGAAAAAATTGTGGGAAGTTGATTTCTGAATATAGCACCAGATAAAATCAGAAGATGTAATAAATCAGAATTTAGAATAATAAAAGCAGATAAAATTATATTCAGAAATACATCAGCAATGGGGAATATTTTTGACCGTGATAGAAGTGTTAATATTTTATAGCTGTGGAGGTATTTACCTAAGCAAAAATAATCATAGGCAAGTCGGCCTATCTTTTGTTAAACAAATTATGATATTGCTAGGTCGGCTCTAGAAGAGAGGTCGCCTAGTCTTGCTATATAAAGGAGAAGGTGTCTCATCATTTCATCATCAAATCAATCCATTTCAAAGTTTGAATTTCTTCAACAGCAGGTCTATTTTCTAAGCAGCAGATTAGTATCAAGGACAAGTGTCATTATTTTTGTGTATTCAAGATTTGCTTCAAGGAGAAGTGTTATTATTCATTGTATGAGACTCGGCCTCTTCTAGGGCCTGATTTTGTGTGCTATCTCTGCACTTCTTTTTTCTGATTTATAAGACAATATCTTGCTGGGTTTTTTCTCCCTCGAGTAGGAGGGTTTTTCTAGGGTAAATACTATGTTCATTGTTCTATGTGTTGTATTTTCTACTTATTTGCATTTCTGATCTGAAAACTAACATGGTATCAAAGCGAGTTTAGAAAAGATCTAATCATATTTGTTTAAGCATTCTTTATTGAATATCATTCCCATTCGGAGCAGATGTTGAAGGCAAACTAGAGCAGACCTTGAAGGCAAATTATTGCAAGTCTAAGGAGGCGAATTATTGCAGACCTAAGAGCGGATCTTGAAGGCGAACTAGGGCGGACCTTTAAGGCGAATTATTGCAGACCTAATGGCAAACTTTGAAAGTGAATTTGTGCAGATCTAAAAATCAGATATTTGGAGGAGCAAATCTACAGCAGAAACCTAGGGTTCTCAGAAAAAAAAGATGGTGATAGGTGTCAAGGAAGAAGATAGGCTTGATGGAGCTTCAAACTTCAACTCTTGGAAACCCAAGGTACTCATTGCATTAGAGGAGAATGGTTTTCTAGAATTCGTAGAAAATGACATACCTGAGCTGTCTAAAGACATAGAGAAAATCTAGTGGAAGAAAAATGGCACAAAGGCTAGAAAGATCATGATGGACTCCGTGATGGATCACCTAGTACCAATCATCTCCAAGATGAAGACAGCTAAAGAAATATTTGATACTCAAAGGATTGTATAAGATCAACAATACCAGCAGAGCCCTTGCTTTGCGACAACAGCTTCATCATGTAAAAATGGCTAAAGAAGATTCAGTAATCTCATTCTTTATGAAGATTTCTAATTTGAGAGATCAGTTGAGCACTATTGGGGATATAATTGCAGACAAAGATCTTGTTATGTTTGCACTAAATGGTCTTCCCAAATCTTGGGAACCTTTTATTCAAAGCATCAATGGGAGATCCAAGTTTCCCAAGTTTGATCATCTTCGAGCCAGCTGTATTAAAGAAGATACCAAATTGGTAGCAAGAGGAATTGGGCGAAACTCTCATGATGTAGAAAATCAAGTTCTTGTTGCACATACTACTAAAGAAAGAGGCAAAGGAAGAAAGAGGAATAGAGATAGAAAATTAGATTTTGTTGCAAAATTGAAAAAAAAAGAATCTCTCTCATATTCAGTGTTACAGGTGCGACAAGTATGGACACTATGCCCGAGATTGCAAATTAAAGTTAACGCAACACGTTTCTACTATAAAAATTGACATAGAGACATCTCAAAAGGAGTCAAGTCATTCTAAAGCCAATTCAAAAGGATTCCTATTCATCTATGCTCTTTCAAGTAACATACAATCTGACAGTGATACTTAGTTAATACATAGCGGTGTTTCATGTCACATTATAGGCTACATAGAGCATCTTACAGACTTAGTAGAGAAAGAGTCTAACTTACAAGTGATAATTGGAGATGATGCTAGTTATGTCGTAAAGGGAGCTAGGGCCACTTTCGTCCAGCTAGATTCAAGTATCCTTCTTCATTTGAGTGATGTATTGTTCGTACCTAGGATCAAAAGGAACCTTGTCTCCATTTCATCCTTGGAGGAGAAAGGGTACAAGGTTGCCTTCTCTAAAGGAAAGGTTTTTGCATGGTCAAAGAACTCCAACATAAATTCAGCTCGTGTGATTGGCATTCGTCGGGAGAACCTATATAGATTGTCATTGTGACTAGTTACTTCGAAGAGGAGGAAATGACATTCAAAGGGAGTCTGACAAACCAACAGTGGCTACAAAGGATGTGGAAATTGAAGCCCTCACTAAGGAGTCACAACATGATTAAGATTGGTGTAATGTATATTTCTCTGAGACGAAGGAATATGAGGTGAAAGCCCTTGTAGTGTATATTTCTCTGTGACGAAGAAATATGAGGTGAAAGTCCTTGTAGTGTATATTTCTCTGAGACGGAGAAATATGAGGTGAAAACCCTTGTAGTGTATATTTCTCTAAGACTAAGAAATATGAGGTGAAAACCCTTGTAGTGTATATTTCTCTAAGACTAAGAAATATGAGGTGAAAGCCCTTGTACAAGTTCACATCTCTAAGACTAAGTTGTGCTTTCCACAATTGGGTGTAGCCATTGTGGATGTCATGTTGAGAGACTCCATGACGAGGATATTTGAGAATACCTCCCTAGCGAAGAGGGAGTGTTAACATTTTATAGTTGTGGGAGGTATTTCCCTAAGCAAAAATAATCATAGGCAAGTCGACCTATCTTTTGTTAAACAAAATATGATATTGCTAGGTCAGCTCTAGAAGAGAGGTCACCTAGTCTTGCTATATAAAAGAGAAGGTGTCTCATCATTTCATCATCAAATCAATCCATTTCAAAGTTCGAATTTTTTCAACAACAGGTCTATTTTCTAAGCAGCAGGTTAGCATCAAGGAGAAGTGCCATTATTTTTGTGTATTCAAGATTCACTTCAAGGAGAAGTGTCACTATTCATTGTATGAGACTCGACCTCTTCTAGGGCCTAATTTTGTGTGCTATCTCTGCACTTATTTTTCTTATTTATAAGAGAATATCTTGTTGGTTTTTTTCTCCCTCGAGTAGGAAGGTTTTCCCAGGGTAAATATTGTGTTCATTGTTCTATGTGTTGTATTTTCTGCTTATTTGCATTTCTGATCTGAAAACTAAGAAGGGAGATTACAAAAGGGAACAGCAATGGGGCACTCTCCTAGGTACACCACCTCTATAATGGAGAACCTATGTTCTGTAATGGAGGACCAAGTGTCCTATAATGGAGAACCAAGTGTCCTATAATGGAGAACCTATGTGTTCTGTAATGGAGGGCCAAGTGTCCTATAATGGAGGACCAATGTGTCTTATAAGGGAGAACCAGTGTGTTCTATAATGGAGGACTAATGTGATTATTGCAAATACAAACTCAGTTAGTTTATAAGGAGCCCACTCATGAGGGAATGGAAGGGAATGGAACGATGAGGGAATTGGAATCCTCACTAAATAGGCCACCTCATATCAATGGCATGCACCATGTGAGGTCAAGGAGGCTATGAAACCTCGTCAAACTCCCCCCTCTTCCATGCTCCCCCATGATTGAACATCCTCAAGGTGGGTAACAATCAAATTAATGAATTTGCATTAGAATTATTAATGTTAAATCATGATATCATATTTGTTAAGTGATTGTTGTAATTGATTTCTAACTTGTCTACAGGAATTAAACCAAGCCAAAGTACTCTCTAAATCCACTAATTGTTTAGGAAATTGATAATTTAGGATAAATTTGATATGACCCCAATTAGGGGACATTACACAAGATATCTAAAAATCCAATATTTCATGATCACTCTAAGCACATATAAATTCATTATCACTTTTTTAGAGATAGTTCAAAACAGAGTAGACATTCTTCAATATATTCAATCAAATAAGCAAGTTGTGAACATTTCAACAAAACCTCAATCAAAAGGAAAGTTTGAAATATTGAGAGAAGTTGGCCTTGAGAGACAACACCTTCCTTGCAAAAAGAGTGTTAGATTTTATAGCAAAGTTAGTGCTATTGGGTGCAACAAATTACAAAATCATACTATATTTTTGAGTGTTTTTTCTCCTCTATTGAGCATTGGAAAATCTAACTATCATTAGAATTTATAACTACTATTTTAGGTGCCAAGTTTAGGACTATATTAGGTTCAATTTTGTCTTAACGCTAGTCATTATTGTCAAAAAATCAAAGTTGCTTTAGGTACCAATTTTAGCATGACCTTAGACACAATTTTGTCTTAATGTCAAGCACTATTTTTTAAAAGTCAAAGCTAATGACTTTAGACACTATTATTAGTTGAATTGCAAATTTATTTTGGGTTCACAATGGTGTTTCATTTTCTACTCACCTCTACCTTTAAATTTGGGAATGGAAAGTTCTATTTTTTGTTCAATTTGTTCTTGTCCAATTAAAACCATGCTCCCTTGCGATCTATTGAGCTTGTGCCAATCTTTCAATAGATTCCTTTGATTATGAAAATTTTCCAAATTCACTTTTATTCCAATATCTTATTCTTTCTTTGAAGTGGCCATGCTTTAAGACAAATATCCACATTGCATTCCCTTGAGCACTAACTAAATCACTCCACCATTAGAGTGATATTATCATAGAAATCAACATGTGCAAACCATGTGCTTTCAAATGTGAATTAAACAAGACTATTAGAGATGGGGAGAACATCCATTGATATTAGCCTATGCTCACAAACTAGCATAATTGGCACTTGCATTTATTTGTATGTTTGTTAAAATCCACTAAGGAGAAATGAAGATTATGTTTAGATACTCTACTATATAGTTGTTTCTTTTTTCTTTTGTTGGTTGAAATGAATAGTCCCTATTTAAACTTCATTTCAATTAGACATGATATTTATCAAATCCATAAATGTAAGTCAATAATTGAAGCATCTTCATCCTTTCTTGTCTTTTAATGATTTTATGGAATCAAAGTCTCCATTAAGATAATGTTTTGTTGCATACTTGATATATATATATATATAAAGGTTCCTAGTTTTGGTTGTTTATTGTATATCAATTTGACATTTCTTATTTTGTGAGTAGTAGGCATTTGTTGTGTACACATATATTATTCCAAGATAAAATACACTCACAAGAGTTTTTTTGTGTTGTGATTAGTTTCATCTAGAGAGTTCTCTAAGTTGTGCATCTTGTGTGTCCAATTTTGAATGATTTTTTGCTTGAATATGCTTTGTTTTAGTTCTTGTAGAATGGTTTCAATAGACGACTTAATTTGTTGTTTATTTTCCCAACATTCTTGAGCTCCCATATCTACAAATTCATTGAGATGAGTTAATCTAGAAAGTTGTTATTTGTTAGGGCGCCTTGCTCCTTGTGCTTGGTCATGTCAACATGTGAGATGGGTGGGAGGAGTTACTTGGACTCATCTCCATTGTCATTGTCCTTTTGTGCTAGTTAGTGTGTATCAATTGGGATCTGAGAGGAAGTCATATGAATACACTTCATCTCTTAATTTTTTTTGTTTTGAAAGTTTAACATATGGATTCATTAATTTTAGTTGGCATTATATTCCTTTGACCTGTCTACTTTTCCTTGAATATGCCTTTAGTTTAGTAGAGATAAAAGATAGTTGTAGTTGAGTGTAGGGAAAGAATCACAAAGATAACTACAAGGTAAAATCAATCCAAGCACCAAGAAAATGAGAACCCACTCAATTATTGGTGCAAGTATAAATAGACCATCCCAAGGAGGCTTTATCCAAATATGACAAAGCCTAAAAATCAAAGATGGAGTTTAAAATGAACTCATGGTCTACTTATGGGAATATGGACACAATTATTAGTGCCCTCAATAAGATTAAAATTACCTAAAACAGCTATGCATTGAAAATCAATCCAAGCACCAAGAAAATGAGAACCCACTTAATTATTGGTGCAAGTAAAATAGACCATCCCAAGGAGACTTTATCCAAATATAACAAAGCCTAAAAATCAAAGGAGTAGTTTAAAATGAACTCATGGTCTACTTATGGGAATATGGACACAATTATTAGTGCCCTCAATAAGATCAAAATTACCTAAAACAGCTATGTATTGTCAAACAATCTCTTTCCCAATGGGGGATAGGGAGGCAAAAAAATCATATATCAAAAAGGCCATTTTCCATTATTTCCTTTTTCTCAACATTCTTGGGCTCCCATACCTACAAAATCCTTGAGATGAGATCCTCTATAGAGCTTTCATTTCATTGAGTGTCTTGCTCCTTATAATTGGTCAACTCATGTCATCATTGGAGGTGAATGAAAGTTCTTTGGATTTACCTCTCTTGTTGTCCTTTAGTGCAAGTCTATATGGATCACCTAAGGACATGAAAAATCTAAGTGGAAGTCATATAAATACCCTCCATCTCTTCATTTCCTTCTGCAAGTGCAGCAAACATATTTGTTGATGTTATTCAACATCTTAGTTCATTGTCTTTTCAACTTTTCTTCAATATGCCTTTTGGATTAGTAGACATGAAAGATAATCACAACAACTACATTGAAATAGTTGAGTGTAGGAAAAGGATCATAAAGATCAATTGCAATGTCAAATCAATGCAAGAAAGCATCATAAAAATGAGAAAGTGCTGTTTTTCGGTTCAAGTATAAATAGACAATCCTAAGGAGGCTTTATGAAAAAGTTTAAAAAGCAAAGATGTAACTTGACATGAACTCATGGTCCGCTTATAGGAATATTGAAGATTACAATCACCCTCAATAAGATTAAAATCACCTAAAAGATCTGCATTGTAAGATTATCCCTCTCCCAAAAGAAGGGAAGGGCATTTGTTTTGAATATAATCGCATCTCTCAACCTAAAGGTCTAAGGGACCAAATTAGGGAGAGGAAGCCAAAGGCCCTTAGGCACTTATTTGACATAAGAAGATGAGGTATTTTCTCAACTCTATAATGTCAGTTGAATGGTTCGTGATAGCAAACCACTCAACTAACATTGGAGATTGAGGGCCTCAACCAACAGGAGATGATGAGATCCACTCTAAAAGCAAGGGACTAGTTTTAGGAGATGAAGCCAAAGGCCTTTAGGTACTTATTTGATGTGGGAGGATGAGGTCTTTACTCGATTTCCTAACATCAGTTGAGTGGTTCATTATACAAAATCACTTGACCAACATAGGAGATTGAGGGCCACAACCAACAAGAAAGGAAGAGATGTACTATAAAAGCAAGTTAAGTGTCTATTAAATAATCCCAAAAGATTGACAATAAGGTGGAGATGGCAATCTATGCAAACCAATATAAGTGTAGGTCCTGACTTGTACTTGCAATTAATATTCATCTATTATTGACTTCTCTGCAAGTGTACCATGCATAGGATGCCAAGACAAAGGATGCTTTAAGAAAGAGAACTGCACTCTACACAACTAAAAGAAACAAAGTGATGAATATATAATTCACAAAAAACAGTACTTGAGATTATAAGAATTGAATTATGTAAGAAAAAAATGTTTCCTTAGCTTGGTAGATCAAATCTATCATTTCCAGATCTTTAGATTCTCGCAAACCTTGTAATCCACACACATCCTAGTGCACTACAAATGAATTCCACAAGATCAAATTATGTAGGAGAAGGATAATCCTCTAAGCTTTATTTAGCCTATTTGTAGAACGAAATCAATTGAACATCTTGATTTGGGATGGAAGTTCAGCAGAAACTACATCAGGAATTGTCTTAAACCCAGCATGTCATCAACCACAGAAGGACAAGCTACAGTTGACTTTCTTGTTGGCCTAAGCAGGTTTTGAAGAACCAGCAAATATAGGTGTGACATTTTTGTATTCCTAAGTACAAGTTATGAAAAATGTTATGGATCAAACATTGTAGACAAAGGTAAACCTGAAAGAGGATCATGGGCAACTACACAAGAGCCTTTAAAGAGGTGTGAATCTCCACAATTTAGGGACAGGAATAACTTCAATAGGACAACATATCAACAAAATTATTGAGATAGCCAACTGCATGGCAATCCAAACAACAGAATGGGATGAGATCATATTCATTTCATTCCATGGGTGCACTTACCCACTTGAAGAACCAAGTGGCCCAACAAGGCATGATTGACAAGTCCATTTCCACAAAGATTTGAGCAACCCTCTACTCTGTCATTCAAAGTTAGTGGATCAAGCTTTTACCTATAACCAAACATTAAAATTGTTCTATTCAGTAAATCATATTTGCAAAATTAATATGGGAAATAGGGTAGCATGCTCCCAACACCAGGATTTTTATTGGTCCAAATGTCAAAGGTGAAAAAAAGGGGTTTCCCTCTAACTGAAAACATCCTACTACTAGCGTGAATGATGAAACCATGGGCTGCTTAAATAAACATATTCATAACATGAGGCATACTCAAAATCAAAGTGGAAATAGGCCTTATCAATAACCTTGAGTTAATTTCTAGAGAAAAAAACAACAAAGGTTGAACCTCCCATTGAACCAAAGACTAGGACAGAAACACAAGACCACTAATCCAGCCAATCAAGGCATTTTCATGTTACCAAGTGAGTAGATTAGAGAATTTATTGCTTATCTAAAAGCTCATTTCATTTGTCAAGTTCCAAGGATTTTGAGGCAAAATGATAAAAAGACCTTTTATTAGTTATAAACAGATTTATTATGAATGTTAACTTTAAGGGGCTTTTTCTTGTGGATATCTAAGCTATCATCCATATGCATTCAGTCAACACTTTCAAGCTTGTAGCAGGTAGAATAAAAAAAAATTAAAACGACAGGATTGTAATAGAGGTACACCCAGCAATAAAAGTTAAGTGATTTCAACATCATTAAAACTGCTAGAAACAAATAAAGTATAGCAAGTCACATGCATACACACAAGAGGAGGAATTCGATTTCAGATGTTATAACACATGATCAATTAGATGTGTGATCAAATCTCATTTATTTTTCATTGTAAACCATACCATGTTCCTCTTACTTACATGCAATGGTGTTGGGAAGTGGTATATTTTATGCATCAATTGAAATTTACAAACTTTTTGCACTCCAAGAAAATTCTTGATTCATCAACTTCTGCCATATTGGATTAATATTTTTCATTTAACATTGACAAATTAGAGCTTTTTTCTTTCATTCATCATGGAATTTTTCTACCAAAATATAATGCTGTGTAAGTGAATAGAAGCATATATTAAGTGAAATCAATGACACTATCATATTTGACAGTTGAAAGTTTTTCTTGTATATATGATTGACTTTTTCAATAGATCTTCTATACCAAATAACTATTGGCAATTCAAAAACAATGGGTGCATATAAAATGCATTTACGAAAAACTATGCCAACAATGCACATTAGCTAGTATAGATTAATAACCTTAGTTACTGTCTTTCATTCTGTTAAAGTGATGCAGGTCACATCATGTTCATCCATCACAGATATTACATTATCCTCTTAAAAGCATTTGTGTAGTTGGAGCTCAGTTTTGCTTTTTCCATCATCCTTGGGAAACTCTATCTCAATTTTCTCGAATGGAATATAACTGCCTGTTGATTTAACAGTAAGGTCTGACAAAACTCAAGCATGCTTAAAAAGTTTCATACTCAGCCAATGAAAATATACTAGTACCACTAAAATAGGAAGTGTCAAAGGGACCAACAGGCAGTAGTATCTGTACAAGCCATTACAAATGTCTCAGAAAATCAGTTCTAGAGCAGCGATGGAGACCAGGAAACAGTGAACCAATCAAAGAATAAAAATGGACATGCATTTTGGCATGTAACATATACATGGAAAAGAATGAACTATTAAGCAATCAAGCATTCAATCCTGAAAACTAGACCAATAATTATGAAAAGAAGAAAAAAATCACATGAACTACTTTGTAACACAGAAGTGCATAAGGCATCTCTGTCTAAATAATAAACAATAAAGAAACGACGTATCACTGGAAGAGATACAACTATGTACTGAAACAGCAGATGGTAAAAACAATGCAGAATTAGGTGATACTGGTGCATGCCTTTAAATATCCAAGAGACTAGTCAAGCCTCGTCTAAAACTATCTAATCCTTAGACCAGCCTACAAAAGCCAGTTGATTATCCATGGTCATGGGTCCTTTGGATCCATCAAGCATCACCTCTTGAGAAACTATTATGCAGAAAGAGCATGCCAGCAGTAGAATTATACAAAAGGAACAACTAAAAGTACACAACAAAGAGCTCCTAGGCATGAACACATTGTCAATTAATTGATTTCCACAAGAGCAAGGTGTGTAGCAGCATTGTCAAACATTATGACTTCCATAATCTCACTTTTCTTCCTCTTCCCCTCCACCCATTCTTCTCCCTCTCTCTCTCCCTCTCCCATTCCCTCTAGAGTTGGCTATTTCTACTAGGGGTCACCAATTCTCTCATTCTTGTTCCAGGCATCATGTATCTGCTTCATTTCAGCATGAAGAACAATCCAAATCACCATCCCCATAAGTCAAGTCATGCAAATAGACATGCACTACCAGATCAATTTCTATATTTGGAGGTTCATTGGCTTCATGTGTTCATTAGACTTGTTCAGAGGTTTTTCACCATTACAGATGGGCTAATTCGTCATATTAGAGGAACCAAAAGATCCACAGAAGCTCTAGAAGAAGCCCAAGGGTCTCTGTGAGACTCTCAACAAGAATTGAGTGTTATTCCCTTGCAACAAATTGAATGACCTATGAATTTTTTTAGACCAAAACTAATAAAATTCAAAGATCAACTGATAGCCATTAGATATTTGTAGTCAAAATTATCCTTTACTAGGAAATCTAAGAACAAATAGGCAATGTAATACACCACTTTACAACACTAACAACAGATTTACAGGTCTGAAGGAAGAACACAGCAACATGTTTATGGCTATCCTACATAAAGGTGGCATAATCAAAATTCCCCATCACATATGCCAATCTATGCCTTGAACTGGGCATAATACAAGGATAGCATGGTAGGATCACACCTTCAGATGACGCAATGCTGAGGTGTGAAGATCAATTTTAAAAAAATATCCTCTAGAAGAAGACAATATCCCTAAAACATAATTTCCTTTCTTTGATTTGTTCAGGAGATTGGAAAAAGATTGATGAAGAAATGCAGAGCAAGGCTCACTCAAACAGATCCAATTGGTTGGTGTATGATAGATGGAGTTTGATCTTTACTTGTGGAGGTTCAAAAGTTGGCTATTTGATTGTACTTCCAGAATGCCAACTGTTCTAACTTCTACATGTGAGAAGAAGTGTAACAGATATCCTCTATTCACTCAACAAAGAGGAAGGGACGGTCAAAATATCTGTATATATAGATTTACACTGCAACTTCCAGAGAGGACCAGCTTATTTTCATGTATCTACAATTCAGAGATGTAGAAAAAATGAGATAGATGATAATTCATGCTATGGTGGTCAGTATGGAATCTGGATGATTTGTTATTTCCAAAAGTTGAAACTACTAATCATTACTAGGAAAGCTGCCCAGTTGTAACCTGATCCATGATTCCTGCCAATTCTTGTCAAGTTTGTTTTCTACTTGTTTCAAACCAAGACATTGGGTGTTTCCACAAAACTTCCAATTACCAAGAATTTTCAGTCTATGGGGCTTACTTGCAAGCCTCAAAAGTAAACCCCATCTCATATATTTAAGTTACCACATAGGATAATTTTCATAACGAATCCCTTAAATATGTACAGATTCTTGACATTTACTATGCTTGTGTGTTTACAATTCATAATTATATTAGTCATTTTACCATTTAGTGTCTTATACTTAGTATTTGCCTATAGCTGTGAACATTTCCATATTTTAATAAATTTTGTCGATAGCCATTGTTGAATCCTAAAACCTTTGGTGAGATCTTTGCTATTTTCCCGTTTTCGGCAACTTTAACTAAGAGGCACACACCTCTTTTTTGACTCTTTAACACTTTGTAACTGTTTGTTCTCTCTTTCTCACCATAGTTTAGTGGCCTTAATGGCAGTCTCCTTGATTTCAAGACTTGATTCAATACAACTGAAGTTTCAATGAAACTCCAGAACATCAGTTTGGGTGAAGAATTTAATATATCTAAAATTTGTTAGATATAATATTGTTTAATATTGCTAGAATTTTGTTAGCATATTATTAGCATGTTGTTAGTTTGTAACACTAATTTATTTTAGGAATGGATTTGTACCCATGATATTAATCAATCTCATGGTGTACTAGTCGCCTGATATAAATATAGGCTTTTGCAATGTAATTTGAAACTGCCCATGATTTAATCTTATAAAATAGAAGATATGCAGGTAAATGCAATTATTATTCCTTATTTAAACAAACTTGAATGGTGGCATTTAGTTACATCTATAATTGTCTAGATTCCTCAAATGTACAACAGTTTAAACTAGGGGATCTACTTGAGGCATAATTTTACTTGCCAATCACCCATTAATACTTATGTTTAAAGTCATATTCCAGCTTGGATATGCCAAAGGACACAAGCTTCTGAAACTAGACCTTGCATGCTGATGGTTTATTACTATGCTACCAGTTTGGCCTTTGCTATGCCCAGATCCAGGTCCTATTCGTACCAAGCCTAGATTTTGGACCAATTCCATGGGAGTTCTCTTTAAACGTGTATGAATGATTGTGGAACGTTCAAGTTTTTGGAAATCTCTATTTTTTTGGACTTGACATTTTAAGAAAGAAAAAAGTAATACAAAATAGTAAAAATCCTAGACCACTCAATTGAGGACAAGTTGGGGGAATGTTGATTAGCGATTTCCATATTTGTGACAAATGGATGGCATGGGCTCCCTTCAATAGCTCTACCCATGAATACAATAGAATGGCCGAGAATGGAAGGTGCACTGCCAAGATTGAATACTGTTGCAGAGGTCACAAGTAGAACAAGCAAAAGCCAACCTTAAAATTTGGGTAGAAATACGAAGATTAAATAAATTATTAATATTACAATATCCTAATTATTTATTTCAAATAATATCCCCACATTAGATTTCCACAATCCATAGTGATTAGTGCATATCAATTATAGATTTAACTATGCAAGAACTTTTAGCATCAACATCTCGGATCAAACAATCTTGATGATGGATCACGTAGAGTGATCTAAAACATTGATGCTAAAAATTCTTACGCAATTAAATCTAGAAATAACGTGCATTTATATGCCCATTCTTAATAATAGCTTGATTCTTAATTTCAAAAACTTATTTGGTATGTTAATATTTTTTGTTAATAATAAGATTCATGTAAATAAATTATAAACATTACTAATAATAATTAAAAATTTAAAAGCTATGCATGTTTATTATTTGAAAATTTAATAATATATTATTATATTTATCAATATTAACTTTCTTTATTTCCATTTATGGGGCCTCTAATCCCCCCCTTCTTTCAATTGACCACTCCAAAATCAAATGGAACCCCCTTGAATGGCTCATGGAAATGACATTTTGACAAAGCTTCCCATGACAATTTGAGTCCCTCCAATGCAAAATGTGCCATATGTAATTCTCCCAACAACTTGATCAAAGCCTCCAAGAAACTCAAACCAAGGACTAACAGTGAAGCAAAAGCAAAAGCTTTGTTCCTTGAACTACAATTGCTAAAGACTTAGAGAATTAAGAATGTCAATATTGCAAGCAATTTAATAGTTATCATACTATCCATAAGGAATAGACAGCATTGAATTTGAGGATTGTTAGCCCCGTTTTTCAATTATTTTAAACTTTTGCATCAAACCCTCATGTTGAGTACCTCCTAGTCAAAAATGCCCCCCTACTCTCAAATAACAAGTCTCTTGCCATTTCAGAGCTGAATCATCCATTTGTCTCAGTCAAATCCTAGGAGCAATTATCCAGCTTATTGAGATTTATGAAAACAATTAAATCTCGAGATTCGTGAAAAATGGTGAAAATCCTTTTATGGGGAATATTTTTGGTGCCATTTCACCTAACATGGCAAGTTTACAAGTCAAAACACCACCTTGTTCAAGAGATTTTAAAACTTCAATTTTCTAGTAGGCTGTTTACAGGAACAATTAAATTTGGATTTATGTAGAAGGTGAAGCAAAATCATTTGGCAAGAAGGTTTGTGGCACCATTATTCACAATGTGGCAAAATTTACAAGAAAATATGAATCCAAGTAGAAGTTATGCATTAATCTTCATTTGTCGAGTTGTGGATTCATATGGCACTTCTCGAAGCAGGTTTGTCAATTTAAATGATTTGTGGAAATGTTGATGTTTTACTTTGTGACATCTCCCTAGTTTAAAAAGTTGAATGTCGGGAGCAGGGGAATGGATTGGATTTTAAAACTCTTTTAAAAATCGCACAATATTGAGGTATTTTAGGCCAATATCCTTTATTGGCATTTATAAATCCAAAAATTTCATTTAAAATTCCAAAATCTCTTTTAAATTTTTGAAAATCATTTCATTCCTACTCTACCCGATAGCCCTAATAGTTACATTTAACCCCCAAATGCCCAACACTCCTTTCAAATGACATTTTAAGTTACTTATCAGCACTTTTCAAAGCGAATGGAGCTAATTGGAGGTTGTCACAATTTTGAGAACCTCCCCTAGCCTCAATAGAACTTTAAAAAGGCATTTTTGGTGTTTCATCAATGTTTGGCTAGGAAATACAAACTTATCAGAGGTTCCCATTGTTTTGGGAACCTCCTTTTCCTCCAACTCCACTTCATATCCCCCAAAATGTTCTCGAGCGCTTCTTTTCCCCTAACTTCCCTGTTTGGTCAATGTTCCTTTGTCATTCTTGGTTATAGGTGCCTATGTACGTGAGATGTAGAAGTTGAGGCAAGTCATGTTTACTAATGCAAGTCCGCCATGGTAGTAAAGTATGCACCAAATGGAATTGTTGCCCTGAAATTTCAGGCAAACGGGATTTTGTAGACACCACAATGGACATCCATCAAAGCATAATGGAAAGGGGGTTTTCGACAAATGTTATTGTAGGCACCATGGTCAACATATATGCAATATGACCACATAGACAACACGTGTAAACTATTAGACAAAATGACTCAAAGAGATTTAATTTAATGGACTACAATGATCATGAGTTAAGCAAAAAATGGGTTTGGTGAAAGGGCTTTAAAAACATTTAAACAAATGCAGTTGGCACATGTAAAACCAAATTCCTCAATGTTTTCCAACTTAGACATAGCTTGTTCCCTAATAGTGCCACGAGCGCACAACAGATTATGAACATCCCTCAAGGCATAATAGATGAAGGAACATCATCAGATGTTATAGTTGTGACAGGCCTAGTAGAAAAGCATGCAAAATATGGAAGCATAGACAAAGAACATGAACTACTTGACATAACACCTCAAAGAGATGACATTTCATGGAGTGTGATAATTACAGGCTGCCACATGAATGAATTTGATGAAAATTCTTTTGAAACTTTCAAGAAAACACAAATGGTATTTGAAAATCTAAACCAATGTCTTCAAAAGAAAGACTATGTAAGGAAAAAGGAAACTTTCTAGGCATAGAAAGTTGAGTAAATAAGCTGTAGAATGGAAAGCTCGTGACATTTAGCAATGGTAGACAATTTATGCACTATCAAAGAGTCAGGCAAAGTTGTAGAATTGGTGCAGAAGATATCATATCGTGTTACTTTTGTCATGCAATCTCAACGTTTATTGGTTGTCAATCCCACGCCTAAAGGTCTAGAAGCCCTCTACTTGAATTTCGTTACATGTTATCCCATGCCTTCTTTATCTTCAAGTCATATTAAGAAAAGAAAAATAAAATCTTATGTCTCTCTCAAGGTTGTAATCAATGTCAATGGTAAAGCAATATTGGTTTTCCATTGCCCAACTAAGCTCTCGATAACCATAAGAATGCCAAAAATGTTATTCAATCACGTAACCATGCTCTCAACATCCATGACAACTTTAAAAAGAAAAAGAAATTAGAGCTACCCCACCACCCAAGTATGCTCTTGATGGTCATTGCAATTGCAAAAATAAAGAAGCCAGTGTTAAAGACAATAGAGGAATCATTGAAGAGGAGAGAAAAGAATGGTGTGGTAAAATCTAATTCACTGAGATCCCCAAGCCAAAATTCTTCCTCTGATTCACAACATGAGAGGCTTGACAAAGATGGAATAAATTGGTACGCTTTTGTATTCAACTGTGTATGTTTTCGTGGATGTTTCGGATCACACTCAGTGATCCGAAACATCCACGAAAACATACACAGTTGAATCCAAAAGCCGAAACATCCACGAAAACATACACAGTTGAATCCAAAAGCATACCAATTAATTTCATGGACTATGGAAAACTCATTCCAACTAAAGATGGAATAGTCAAAGGTGTGTAGTGTCAAGGACAAATTACACCTACAAAACTGGAAGATTTATACGAAGTTGGAGAAATTGTCTTGATAAGATTAAATTACATGAAATACAAGGAAAATGAAGTAATCCTCTACCACCATAGTGAGATGCTAGCCATTTTTTTATGTTGGTTAAAGCATCCCTTGGAACAGCCTTCAATGTTGTCATGTGAATTTGACTATAAAGCTATAGTAACTACCACATTGCAAACAAATTTATATTCAAGATTGTTGCAAGAAAAATAGTTGTGAATTCTACAAACCGGTTGCATCATCTCTAACATGTGCAATCTTCTTGTGAAGATTATTGGTGATGATTGTTGAAAAGTATGAGCGAAGTAGCATTTGAATTGAGAATCTCCTATTAGCATGTCGGGCACTTCACCATTGAGATACCATGTAATGTCCCCTTCTCAAGCCTAATCAATTGTTGTATCAGTTCATAGTTTGCAGACTCAGCGGACTCGCCACGGACTCGGGAGTCCATTGGCCAGCCGAGTCGACTCGCCACGGACTCGGGAGTCGAATCCAAGAGAGTCCTGGGTCGGGACTCGGGAGTCCAACCTCAGGACTCAAAGTCCTGAGGTCAGACTCGGGAGTCCCAACTCAAGACTCTCCTGTGTGGCTGGGAGTCAAAAGGGGTTAAAAAGAGTCCTGAGGTTGGACTCGGAAGTCCCAACCCAGAACTCTCCTGTGTGGCTAGGAGTCAAAAGGGGTTAAAAACCCTTTTTTTTTTTTACTTTTTCTTTCATTTTAACACTCAAGTTTGTGAAATAGAGGTCTGCAAATTGAATTGGGGTTGAAAGAAGCCAAGATTATATGTAAACATTTATAATCTTATGATGTTATACATTGAAACTATGAGTATTTGATGACTATGAATGATTAAATTTCAATTATTGAGTGTTTGATGATCATATGACATGTGTAATCTTTGAATTATGAGTGTTTGATAATCAAATTAGGCTCTTATGTTCTCTAAATGCATTAATTTGTTCTTGTTTTTTTGTAAAACTACGGTTTTTTTTTTGCCGAGTCCTAGCCGAGTCTTTTCCCGAGTCCATGCCGAGTCCCGAGTCCGAGTCATATTTTTGGGCTGCCGAGTCCGCGGCGAGTCCGAGTTTTCCAACTATGTATCAGCTAACCTATTCCAAAGTTCTCGTAGGCTAATTGGAGGTGGTTAGAGGACTCCAAAGTTCTTGGAGAGCTCAACAGCGGTTTTTCTTTGGTGTTTTGGCATATAGTGAGTACTCAAGATGGTGGTAGTGTTCTCCGTTTCATTTTTGGCCACCTAGGTTGTTCACCACATTTCTTGGAGGGCACGGCTATTTTTAGTAAGTGCCTGTTTTAGCACCTAGCATCTTTCCTCAACATCAATAGCTTCTTGGTGTGATCAGTTTCTATTTCAAATGTCTTACTAGTGTTTTCGATAAGATGGTTGGGTTTATTTTAATATTTGCACTAAAGTCATAAAGTAATGTTTTAATATTACTTTAGTGTAAAATATTATCAAGTGAAATATTATTTCCCCAAGTTGGGCACCTAGGGAAAAGTGCTTGGGGGACTTAAAATGTTTTTTAATTAGATGGGGGCCTTTTTGAGGGAAATAATAATATTTGAAATTTTTAAAGAACCTTTTTCCTCTCCAATGCTTAATGGAGTTTTGGCTCTCATTTCTCTCATTCGAATTTGCACACATAACAGGATGTTGTCAGAGTGAACATTGAGTTCTTCCAAGAGTTGATTGAAGACAAAAACCCTTGCCAATCTACACTAATTTAGATGGTGCAAGATCCATCCTAGCTGGTTGGGTGTTTTCATACAAGAAACACATTGAGTTTCAAGTAGTTTTTCCTTTTCCAAGGTTTTTAAATGACAATATATGAAGTTTTCTAATTGCATATTTTGGAGTGGACTGATACATAGGTATTTGAGTTTTTTGGTGAGGCTTTTGAGATGTATTGCAATTTTCCCTTATCTGGCCGTACCATTACCCAATGAAGCTGTACCCTACAATTATGTTTGTTCAGGTTGAATGAAAGGCTGGAGAATTATGGGCATTGGATATTTGGAATATTGTTTTGGCAGGGCACCCCTATTCATTTTGATGCAACCAGTTAATAGGTCAGCTTTGAATTTCCCTAAACAATCCGTCTAGATTCAGGCCATACAGGTATGAGGCCCTTATTTGACTGAAATACTGAGTTTTGGGGTGTTTGAGGGGTCTGAATTAATTTGTGCAGCAGCACCCAGGGCTGAGTATCACTTAGCGACAACTTTAGCATATAAAAAGGGACGGGAAAAATTAAGATTTATTCAAAGGAAATCACCCCTGTTGGAGCACAGCACCACCTTGTTGAAGAGCAGAATTACATCATAGGTCTGCAAGCTAGAAGTTCAGTGTTTTTTGGAAGCCTGTAGGGGTTTGTTGTGTTCATTTTCGGTTCATTGTGATGTTGGTGCTATTATTGTGTGGGTGAATAGTTTATTTTGGTGCTTAGCGAATGAAGGCTGCCAACCACAGTCTACAGTCACTGTAACATTCACAGTTGCAGATTACAGTCCTAAATCACATTGTTTGGAGCTTCCTTATGGTGCTGGGTGGTAATTGGTCACATTAACAACTTTCTATGAGTGTAGGAAGTCCTCAAGTATTATGTTTGATGGTAGTCGGTATTGATGAAGTCTCATGTGCCCTGTAATCACAGCCTTTACACTCTGCAACACTTTGAAAATTCTGATTAGAGGTATTTATTCACTTCATCTCATGTTTGGTCATTACTTGTAAATTTGTAATGTGACCTGTTTAATGAATATGATCATCTGTTGATTCATGAGCCATTTAATGCTATTCTATATGTCCAAAAACCAATGTTATGTCAGCAAACTCTTCATTTCACATTCATAACAGCTCAGTGACAGTATTGTAGTCTTGGTATGTTCTTGATGAAGTTTATGGTGGAACTCAATTCGATAACAAACATTTCAAAAAAATAAGGGGTGTTCTTACATACCACCTCCTTAAAGGTTCTATTTTTCTTGTAGTGTGGACTAAACTTTGATACCCCCAAGCCACACAGTATGACACCGTTGTGACAAGAAGAGACAAGCTAGGAATCAAAATTAGGTCCTCCAATCAGCATGTTGTCAAAACAGAAATACACTATGACAAGCTGTTTTGTTTCAGCCTTTCAGGCTTGTACTCGGAGTGTGTGTAGAGAGAAGGGATTCATGTCCATTGTGCAGGAGGACAGCTATTACAAATACAAGCAAATAATTAGCAGTCATCTTCCCAGGATCTATGTTTAATGAATATGATCATCTGTTGATTCATGAGCCATTTAATGCTATTCTATATGTCCAAAACCCATTGTTATGTCAGCAAACTCCTCATTTCACATTCATAACAGCTCAGTGACAGTATTGTAGTCTTGGTATGTTCTTGATGAAGTTTATGGTGGAACTCAATTGGATAACAAACATTTCAAAAAAATAAGGGGTGTTCTTACATACCACCTCCTTAAAGGTTCTATTTTTCTTGTAGTGTAGACTAAACTTTGATACCCCCAAGCCACACAGTATGACACCGTCATGACAAGAAGAGACTAGCTAGGAATCAAAATTAGGTCCTCCAATCAGCATGCTGTCAAAAAAGAAATACACTATGACAAGCTGTTTTGTTTCAGCCTTTCAGGCTTGTACTCGAAGTGTGTGTAGAGAGAAGGGATTCATGTCCATTGTGCAGGAGGACAGCTATTACAAATACAAGCAAATGATTAGCAGTCAACTTCCCAGGATCTAGCAGAGAAGGCAAGTACATCTACAACCAGACAATGTGAAGTGTTAGACAAAATGCCTTGACAGGCATATACTTGTCAAATTTGCACAAAGACTCAAAGTTTTATTATAAAGTCAGTTATATTAATGTTTTTAAAACATTTTATTTTAATGACCTAAAGATATACTCCCATTTAAAGAGGCTTTATAACATTTTGAATATCTTGTAAAAGTCTTAAAAAGTGATAATTATGAATCGGTTACAAGTTAGTTATGGGCTGGGAAGCTACGAAGTAATGTTTTGAGAATGTAATGGAGGTTCTAGATTTTTGGAAGTGGGCAATTCTTTTAGTTCTTTCTCTGTTTTAGAGAAGAGCTAGGAGAAAAACAGACGGCTTCTGGATTCACACTTTGTACAAAGGAGTTTCTGAAGTTGTGCAGTTTCAAGAAAATAATTCAGAAAGCAGTTGATTCTTATGTTTTATTTGTTTATTGTGTTGTTACTGCTGATTTTTCATATGTTAAATGAGCAATCCCTTTGTGTCATGGTGGAAGATATTAGTCATCTAATTGTAGCATTCATAAAATATGCAATATGTGTAAAGAAATAGAGCTATAATCTTGGTATCTTGAATTAAATGTTGTTCATGCCTATTTCTTCATATGTTAAGATTTCCATGCCATTCATCCATTATTGTTACAGTATCATATACATTATTATGAAATTCATCATATAAATCTGGAATGTATATTTTGGTTTTGTGATGAATCTTCTTTATGCAAGTTTATGAAATCCTAGTCAATATTCATGTGTCTACAGCTAGGATTTCTGTGAGTCATTTCTTTTCATTTTTTCCCTTTTTTCCTTTGGTATTTCTGGTTAAAATACCACAAAAGCCCTAAATTTGATCATATGAGCTGCCCCTCTCAAAGGCAGAGGAAGATCGCCACCCCATAGCGATCTCTCCAACTGTTGGAACAGTTGTCAGTATTCTTTGGGAAAACAAGGTCATTCTTGGAGACTCAATCACAGTGACAAATATGTTTACCAACAAGGATCAAGAATATATTAAACAAAACTTGGACTATATTAGATAATCTCTCAACATTTTCCATAAATCGTTGCTATAGGGAAGGCAACAAGATTGTTGATTATTTCTCCAACCATGGTATCAACCTATCAGAGGAAATTATCATCGACGATAGCATTGTGAAGTTCTTTGAAGATTATGGAGAAATGATTGTGAAGCAACCCTAGCTTCACATTAAATAATTTCAGGTGTCCTCAATAGGTGGTGGTGTAGATGATGATATCATTGCCCATTGTGAGCAATGTTGATAATAACTCTCACTCATTTGGCTCTTTATTATCATTGGTTCAAGGGATTTTAATTAACTCCATCTCTATCATCTACAGTTGATGGAGCCTCTGCTAGAGTTTGGCTTCAATGTTTGGTGAATAGCATTCATAGGTGAATTTTTGGTGGCGAGATTGAGAAAGGTGTTCTTCTAGGAAGACGAAATATTGGAGGCAACACAAGAAGTTTTAGGCTGCAATTTCTTTGAAGGTGCCACATGACACAAGGTAAACTTGGAAATCTCTTCCATGTTCATGGGTAATATCCTCATTATTGGTGACAAGGAAATCACAAAAGCCCTCGGCAAATATTATGTCTGGGAGAAATTTAGGGTGGGGATTACCGAAGCCATGGACAATGCTACTCTAGAGAAGCTCTCATCTCTCCTGATCATGGATTTTGAATTCAGACGATTGACTTCAGTAAACACTATCAGACGTATAGAGAAAAGATTAGAGGTTTTACTCAGAAGTGGCGGCTATTTAACACTTTTTCTACAGTGGTAGCAGCATCACCTCATACAAGCAACACTAGATGTCATTGAGCTATGCAAGCCAAAAAAGTCTTACCCCTTCCAAGCATGTTTGAATGTAGTGAAAGCAAAGAAGGCAATCAAATTCCTTGTGAAGCATGTAGACCTGGCAAAGAAAAAGACAGTTCCTATGGTCCTGACTCCTGACTACAGTAGTATGATCTAGGTTAAGATATGCCTCAACTGTGTTTTGCTATAGTTATCTGTCTTTTTGGTCTGTCATAAATTTGTTTGTATGTCCACACATATATCAAGTTAACAGGAAGGATAGCACTTTGCAATGTTGTAACCTAGAATCGCATTTATCAGACACTCAGCAATGTTATTTTGTAATCTATCATCCTTGCCATCCAATCAAACGAGGACTTTGTATTTTTTTATTGGAAACTTCAATATAATTGGAGAGGGCCTTTACCTCTCATAGTCTTTAAAAAATATTAATTTTCATTATACTTTTATTATTACTATATCATATATTAATTTTATTAATATTGTGTAAGACTTATAAATATTATAGTATGCTAATAATAGGAAATATGTATATTTTTTAAGCTATATATATATATATGATCTTTATATGTTTTTTGTCCTAGTAAATGCTAAACAAACATAATGCCAACGTTTTTTTTGGCCAAAACAACAACCCGAACCCACAAACCCGAATCAATACAATGGCCAGTAACTTAGGTTTACTAGATAAAGTGCAAATTTAGAAGTTCACAGGCTTTTTTCTGTAGAATAGGTCTAGCGAACAAGAGGGCGCTACATTCAGTTGCAACCACAAAATTTATAAAAAAATGTACCATTCATCTGAAAAATACTATGAATAGACCACATTACCTGTCATTCTCTATGGCAGAAAGTAGTGGAATCCCTGATGGCGGTAGCATCTTAGAGAGAATAGCTGCATAGAGAAAAGCTATGAATGAACCAGCGCCAGATATAATCAAAGCCAGTCCCCAGTAAAATGAGTTTGAACCTAGTTGAAGGGGACAAGTAGTGGACGAGTATAATTGAAGTTTCTCTGACTTGGTACTTGTAAGATCCTTTGCCTGTTTTCATAACATAGGTACAATATTAGGTAGTGCTCATGAAATATCCCTATATTCCCTGTACTTTCATTGATACTACTTATGCATAGCACACATCTTCAGGTTTCGGGTAATTCCTTGCACATTAGTAGCATTACATTGGACAAAATGAACTACAGTGAGTATCTCTCTTAGGCAACTAAAACTTCATGGGAAATAACTTTGACAGATCAATATATGGTAAATGTTTGTGTGCCAATGTATACATGGTAGAATTTTCTTATTTTACTAATCCAACTTTTAGCAGGCATGAAGATAGAAAAACTAATTTATTCCTAGTGTAGCTGGAAAAAGGAACATGAAATAGAGGCTAAATCCAACAGTAAATACCTTGACTTTGTTGTCCCTCTTGTCTAGCATGACTGGCATAATTTGTTAATAAAAGAAGAAGGGTTGCTCTCATGGATCACTCATTCATGACTAGTTGCCTGTGGGGATGGCACAGTAACAATGACATGAAATCAAAGTTTAAAAAACAAAATATCAATCATGAAGCCTCAAAATGTGTGCAAAATAAAAATTGGTCTTCAATCCACTGCTAAAATTAAATAGGATAAACCAAAAACAAAATTTCAAAGGTCTACTTTCAAAGCATTTTGTAAATTCTAGGTCCAATCAGGAAAGATATGTCTAGTTACTTATATGAATAGTGAATCCCACATATGCATCTTCTGACATAGGGTACCCATTCCCTGCATCAGCAGTCATTTGAGGACACGGGCATGCATAAAAAACACCCGCTGACAACCCAGAATGCTGAGAACAGCCTGGGGACATATGTCCTTCATTAGAGATATCTGGGATGCATTCCCCTAGCACCCCCTGTTGAAGAGAATGTCTAAAGGGAGAGGAAAGGGCTGAAGAAAGTTGGCATTTCTGTTTCACTGTCATCAGCAAGGACATTTGTCACATCAACAAGGATTTCCTCAAGTGTTTGTCTTTTGTATCGAGGGATCTGCTATTGTTAGACATAATCATAAATGATGCCCTGCATAGGACTGCATAACAGAAGGAAAGAATGAAAGATAAGCAATTTTAAAGTAGATACACTGGGTAACCTTTACTTTATTGACCAACACACTTGATCATCTCAGGTTACATACATTGTATAAGTGTCATGCCCCCAAAATTATGCAAATAAATGAATAAAATAATGAAATCTATACTAGCATTTTATAATTATAATTATCAAGATAATATTATAATTATAAATAGTACAAAATAAGTATTAACAATTTGAACACCATTATAATACATAAATTCTAAAAGATATAAAAAAAAGAAGAAAGAAGAAAAACTAATATAAAAACAATAATAATAAATATACTAAAGAAATATCAAATAGACTATACTGCCAGCAACAGCAATTTCGTTAAGAAACATACAAATATAAATCTATAATATATTAATATAAAATATAATAAGGAGGATCCCAGCAAGACAACGATTATATTTAAGGCATCAATTTTTAAGAGAGAGACAAAGACTAAAGGCAGCAATAAAGAAACTGAAATTATCAAGCACTATAATATGCAGGAGTTGGTTCATAAAGGCAGTTAATTAAAAGCAACGAATGACAAACTAATGGCTATGTGTCCCTTTGAAATGGCATTGAATTGCTATAGGAGATAACTAGCTTAAAGTTAAAAATAAAATAATTCCTAAGGGCAGTGATTAAAGAGGCATGGCCATTCAAAGGACACCACCGTTGAAAGGGGTGCAACTTCTCACCAATTGCGGGATATCTAAAGGATATCCACGAACCACCAAGAAGGCATCAATTGAGGATTAAGGAAAATAACAATAAGGGACTGGGCAATAAAGGAAGAGCAGATCGACTGGGACAGATACAATCTCTGTCAGTATCAGTTATTTGATGATTTCAGAAAATCAGAGTTAGTTAAATTATTTCAGAATTATGAATCAGCATATATGGCTGGCTAGAAATAAAGAGGTTCTACAGAACAGTAGCTTGGAGAAATGGGGATATCTGCAGAATTGACCAGCAATAAGGAGATAAGTATTTTATGAATTTAAATAATAATGTTCGATAAATGTTTGATGATGTTGATAAATACATCATGGATTTAAATAATAGTGTAGTTAATAATAATTCATACATGATGCTATTTATTTAATGTTATTTATTTTTTATTGAAGACATTGGGAATAATAAATCATGCATGCCACTAGTTATCAACTTATAACATTGTTGATATGTTTTACTCCATTGACATTATTGTATGTAATTACATATATATATTTATATGAAATACATATATATATATATATAATATGTGTCACATCCCTTACATTGAGACTATGTTGGTTATGTATTTCAAATGCAATGTTAGTTGTAGATAACTGCTTTCATGTGATTATGACATCGGGAATGAATAGTTGTTCTTTTATCATAATTGTAATGTTAACTAACTTTTTATTTGGCCAGTGAATTTATTGTTCAAGAGAAGTTGAACGAGATCAGAAGATCAAATTTAAATATATATTATTAAGCCGTTGAGAATGATCTAATCCATAATTCCTGTCAGTGGATGCAGGATTGCCGACGCCACAAGGAAAAGGGAAATATCATCAGGGAGAGGACGTGGTTAATAATGGATCAATTTTATCATCAAACCTAGAGTCTGAGCAAGACAGTTGTGTCGACGTCATTACCTTGGCCATAAGTAAATTAAAATAATTATTGGTTAGGCAAGTTAATTTAAATGATCACCTTTTATGAAGATTGCAAATAGTTAATAAATAATAAATTTAAATAATAGTTATAATTTAAATAATTATTATATCCTCTTGAAGATTAGCGAATCAAATTTTTTGATATATTTATATATTGCAAGAGGATATTAAATATTTAAGTGATAAATTATTTTTCCACCGATTTTTAATGGGAAAACCATTGTAGTATTTAGCTTGGAAATTAAATGAATTCATATTGGAGTTGTCGGGGTTTTGAAGGCGGAAGTCTCACCGCCATCTTTCTATCTTGATGTAACGACCAAGATGGAAGACCAGCAGTCGTGGGAGGATTCGTGCAATCTGGAAAACGAAGGTTTCGTAGAGTTTTCTTTTTAATCGAAGGTTTCTCTCTTTTTCGGGGGTTACTTCCTCTGCTCTTCGTTACTCCGTGTTTTGGGGCTCGTCATTTTCTGGGGGAAATGTTATTTTGAGCGCTACTGCAACTCAATCATTTTCTCTTCTACTTAAAAAAGAAAACATTTACCGCTTCCGCATTGGGGAGTGTGTGCTCGCACCATCTTCCATCTCTTCCATTATGTAAGCGACCTCATCTGCAAGCAATTGTGGATAGTCTTCCGTAGAAGTTGAACGTGGTTGTGTCCGGTATCAATTTGTGCCTTCAATCTTTCGGGTGATGGTAGCTAGTTCTTGAATTCGCTGACACCAACTCTTTTGCTTGGTAATTTCGGTGGCTTCGTAGCTAACCTGTTTTTCAGAGGAGAAGAGTCTGGACTTTTCGAGTATTAGAATCTTCAGTTCAGGCAAGTAGTGTGTATAATTCTTCATTGTATTGCAACGTTGATTTCTGCTTGTGCATGTGCCTTGTTTAGAAAAATAAATTCAATAATCTTTCTCCCCTTTCTGTAAGATAAGAGAAATGAGTATTTTAGTATCGCTGGAGATTGGTCTGTGAAAGGGACTCTTTAAAAGGGAACCCAAAACTTACTCTATTCTTGCAATCAAATATTAATGTGTCTTGTAATGCGTCTGAAACTAGAATTCAAATGAACTACTGAAAAATACTCTAGAGACTTGCTCTGCTAGTTTAAGCCGAATACTCAAATTATCTTCTCTCTAATCCAAAGCAAAGAATAGATTAATTGTGTCTTCCTTAATGCAAGAAACTGTACGCTGATGATCTCTTTAAGGAAATTTGGTCTGAATCTTTTAACCCTTTCTCATCTTTGCAAATTTGAAATATCTTTACCTGAATGGTAACTTATGTGGCAAGATTCATGCATCATCCTCTGATATTGTTTTCATAAGGAGTATGACCGAATTGATAGTCATCTAGTGATTATAAGCCTTGATGAATCTCAAGATTTGGTTCTTGCTTAATTTCTCCAAAACTTTCTCGATGGAAATACACTCTCGTTTACTCTTGTGTATTTGTTACTCTGCTTGTAGTTTCTCTGTAGTCATCAATCATATTTGAACTTGAATATGTGATTGCATTTTCCCACCAGAGTTTTATCAGTTTAAGAACTGGCCTTAGCTCTCTTTCATTCTATTTGAAGTGTTGAATCGAACCATGTCTCTCTTTTCTTTTGAGACCATTAACTTGATGAAACCTTCTTGAAGGACAAGTTTCATCTCCTCTTCTTTGTGTGTTAAGTTTACTGAATGGTCTTTAAAGATGTGATCGACATCGGGCCAGGATTCTCTTATGTTCTTAAAATTATCTGATGCACCAGGGTTTTAGAAGAAACATTTGAATCCCTAGTATTGTAATACAAAACACAAAATCAATATTGTTGAATAAGACTCCTTAATCTCCCCTCATAAGTTTGAGAATGGTAGATCATTAATACTCAGATGAGATAAGTCATGAAACGAATTCCTCTCCTTCTAAAAAAAAGATAACAGCATAACCCTTAAACAAGATGTGAATCCAAACCAAGATCTTGTTATTGTTAAACCTTAAGGTTAAGACTTAACCACAAACTAAGAAGAGATCGATAACTGAACCAATTATGGTAAGATTAAAACTTGATCTAAGTATTATCATGTCGAGCAAGGATGCGTGCTGACGGCACAGTTAATAGAAAAATCCTTGGCCAAGGTAGATGCCCGTTTGGCAATGTTAGCTTCCATGGCCAGATATACCCTGATCAGGATGATTCTTCTGATAGGAGGTACCTATAGAGGGAGGATCGATCAGTGGTATAGGTTCGTGGACATCAGGCTCAGAGGCATGATGATAAATCGATCCATGTTGATTACCCTCGTGAAGGGCGGGTTCTTCAGTTGAAGAAACTCGGGAGACCAGTAGGTCTTGGTTGGGCGGTAAAGCCCCTGATGATAATTCTCTTTTCCTCGATAAAGATTTCCAAGTATGATAGTATGGAGATGATGTCAAAGGGATTTCTTCCTCTCTTGTATATCCAGGTACATGCAATGGTAATTGAATTTCTATTTCATCTATGCCATGAATGCTATTCTTTATGTTAATGAATATTGTAGGATTCTCAGATACTTAGTGAGATAGCTACCTGAATTTATTCAGTTGTTATATTGTTTCATAGCTGTAGCAATTATTCGTTATCTTCTGGAAGCAAAGAAAAGTAAATATTATTCTTCTGCAATTCTTGTTAGATGTTTATAGTTATAGTATCTTTTCAGCTAAAAATGAAATTAAAAGTTAGTAGATGAAGTGTATAGTGTAACGACATATGGATTGAGTTCTTTTTTTTTTAGCTGCAAATGAAGCCCTAGTTTTTATAAGAGAAGGATGCGAATTGGTTAATCGTGCCCTAGTAATTATTCTCTTTTTAGAGTGATTATCTTAATTTTGGAAAACCCTAGTTTGACAGTTATTTAGTTTTAATCTTTTGTGTGACGGTTGTTGGAAACAGTTAGATGTTACCTTTCAGCTGAACCTGAAAACTTAGAAGTTAGTTGGAAATTTAAATCGAATAGTTGAAACGATTTGGAAACCCCAAAATGAAAACAAGTTAGTTATTCTTCAGCTAAAATGGAAAGATGGTTGAATTTTTAAAACCGTAGACCGGTTAGGTTGTTACAATATGATTATACAATAAAGATGCTTGCAGCAATTATTGGGAATTTGAGCCTTATAAGTAATTGTGATTGTTTGATAGAAAAATGAATATATTTATGAATGTCCTTATCCTATGATTGATCAGGAAAAGGAGATAAAGAATATAGTCTGAACACTAAACCATCATAAAAGGATATCTTCAGAAAATCAAGGCAAGAATTATGGTTATCCTGAAAGGGGGCATTACAATAAGCAACCTCATTATATAATTTCACTTGACCAGTGAAGAATGAGGTACAGTATGTGTGGGATAAATCTATAATAAAATATTAACATGTGAGATACATTCACACATTCCAACTGTTAATGTTAGCAGCTTCGGGCGTCACTTCCAGCCAAAACTTGAAGAAACAAAAATTGAATAATAGCCTTCAGCTATTCAATTTATATGATGTCGATTTGCTAAGTGAAGAGGCGCTTCACTTCATTTAATTATTGTTCTTATCTTGGCCGACCTTCCTTGATATTCATTTCTTTTTGTTTGTAATATATTTTCATTATTGGCCGACCTTGTTCTTGAAGAGGTGCAACCTCTCCCACACATTGTATATATACAAGTTCATTTCCTTCCATTTGTCAGCAAGCAAGTTCAATTCATTCTTTCCTTCACAAGTGCGAATTTCATCAAGAGCAGATCAAAGGTTTTCTAAGAGCAGAATTCGATATCAAGGAAGAGCAGATTATAATCTGTCATTGCATCTAGAATTTGGTGCTGTTGATTGGCCTTGAATTCGGCCTCATTGTAAAAGACTTTGTTGATTCTTATATAATATATAAGTGATATATTGTTGCTGGGTTTTTCTCCCTCAAATGGAGGGTTTTCCCAGGGTATATGCTGTGTTTATGTGTTTGAATTTGACTTAAAATCTGAGTTTTATACCTGATCCTAAAACTAACACCAACATCCTCCCTTAATATGAAATTGGAGAATTTACAACACATTCAGTACATTCAACAAGGAAGAGAATGTCATGATGACAATTCTGCCTTCATGACAAGCTCTTTGAGACATAGTTGCTGTTGAAACTTGATGAACTTATTCTTTACCAAAGGCTTTGTGAAGATATATGCCACTTCCAACTCCTAATGGAACTACTAGCTAATTGGATCAAATTTGCTCTTGGTCATATATACCAGCATATCAAATTGCAATTTTCTGAAGGTTCAATAGCTCAAAATTTTTTTGTGCTTGATCTTGATATGCTTGGTTGCCACATGATGATGAAAGACAAAATTCTGAGCAATTTAAAGAGAGTTCTAATACCATGTTAGAAATAACCTATGCTACTGGTCCACCCCTTGGGGCCCCAGATCCTTGTTCGGTCCAACCCGGGTTTGGGTCTGGTCCTTTGTGGGTTTAGACAAGGTCCAGCCCATAGAATGTGGGTCCAGCGCTGCCGAACCTAGATGGACCTGCAATGTATTTTGAATTATTTTTGACATTTTTAATTTTCTTTTACTTTTTTTGACATAAAAATATTAAATGAAGCTCGCCAACCCTAAAGTTATGTCCTCCATGAAGGTTTGTGTGGTTTTGAAGGTCTTAATTTGGGTCTTATTGTGAATGCAAAATGATGTACGCTATGAAGGTTTGTGTGGTTTTGGAGGTCTTAATTTGGGCTTGGTGGTGGGGACTCTACCCCTCAACCCCACCCTCTATCGCAACAAGGAGCGCATCGTGGACACCACCCCTGGACCCCACAAGGGGTGTTGTCCACCAACCCTACTAAGGGCGTTGCCCCCTGACTCCTGTTGGTTCTTTTTCCAGCGAAACCTTGAAATCCTCTAAAAGGTACCCAACCCTTATGCTCAAGAATTTTCAAAGTTAGTGGCCAACACATAAGGATTTTAAGGCCCTTCTACTCTTTGGGCTCTGTGAAACCCAAGAGGGTAATCCCATTTATGCTCATAAGATACTCATTCAATCAAAAGCATTTATGCACAGATGAATTCCTCCAAAGTGCAAATAGGCAACATTCATCAAAGGTTTGGCAAACCTTTTAATAAAATATTATCCATTGCAAGGAATAAAGTGAGACTTCAAATTAGGACATTATAATTGAAAATTTTTATGATTTCATTCTCATTTCAAGCCTCTGGTTAGGTGCATTACTAACTCAATTAAACCTAAGATAAGCTAATGAAGAAACCAATGCCTCATCCATGGGGATAATGGAGTCACCTTTGCAATTAATCAATAATACCCTAACAATTCAACTCAATAATTGGTGGACTATTGATATACTACTTTGTAGCATTCAACTCATTGTGTTTAAAACATAGCTTATTACCAAATCCTACATCCTTTCCTCACATACCCATGACCTCATTTTAGCATTAAATCAACCCCTTGAATTGAAGCATAATAAACTCATTCATTCAATTTAAACAACAAAAGACAAATGAAACTATTCTTAACAATTTCATTCATAATCTGCAAGGAAATTACACAAGAGAGCATATATTTTAGAACTAATATTTTCTATTATCGATGTTACTGTAAAACATTTCAAGATCAATACATTATGGCTCATACCCTAAACTTGTTCCTAATATATTCATCAGTCTATCAATTTACATTTTGCTCCTTTTTGAGCTTAGCATTTCACCTAGACCCTTCTAAGACACAAAACTCGAACCTCCATAATAAGCCTTGAAATCCCTTTTATAGAACAAGGGAGCAACAAGCATCTGACTAAATTACGATTACATTTCACATTTCATTTCAAAACCAATTTCACCCGAATTCGAGAAATTCCCCAAACAATTATATGTAATCATTTGCATAACAGGGGAAAGCAAAAGACAAAATTCTTCATGAGTTGTCGATGGAGAATAACCAAATCACCCACAGGGTATCGTTAGTCATTGTTGTAGCATCCACGTCGAGCAAAAAGATTCTTCATTATACCAGCTGAAAGACTTCCACATAAGCACAAAGGACAAAACCACATATAAGTCGAGAAGGACGATCCTGATGTAGTGGCAATGGTGTCATCAAAAACAAAAACAAGGTGGAGATGCTACTCTGAGTCGTCAACATTAGAGTATGCTCGTCTCCACCTTGTTCTTGATGCAATAGGAGGAACCATCACTCCTTCCTCGTCAGAGTCTTCATACAGCACCAGAGAGAGACGATATTGGCTATATCCCGAGTCAATGCCATCTCCACAATCCGAAGGGCTATCAAAAAGCACAATGGCAGAATTGCGTCTTTCCAAATAGGCTTGGCGACCCTTGTTTCTTTTCTTTTCCTTCCTCTCAGGCTCAGCTGACTCCTTCCCTTTAAACTTGACCAATTCTTTTGAAATGGTCTTGTTTCTCAAATTGTGCGTGCTCTTGACAATAGTCTTCTTATTTTTACCACGGGCACTTCTCTTACCCTTGGGTGTTGCAGAAGTCCTAGGTACTTCTTGCTCAGCCACAGATATATCCTCTTGACACTCAAACACACTGAGTCGTCTAGACCTGCTAGTTGGCTGAATTGACACACCCAACTTACCCATTTTTGCATAACACAGAGTAAAAGCTAGCAAGTCTAAATTGAGAGGAAACTAACCAACTATAAGCTCCTCTATTAAATTTGCAAGAAAGCACACCCACAAACAACTTCACCTAGCCCCAGAAATATGAAACTCCCAAACAAACTAGAGGATGAATTAAACAAAGCTCATACAAAAGAAAACCAACTCACCCAAGAAGAAAACATCAACACCTCTGCAATTGAAAGCTCAACACTCGCACACTTCTTCTATGACCCACACTTCACATTTTCTGAAGATTGAAAATGGTGAGATCAAATGACAGGCAATCTGCATTAACTAGACAATTTGGAGCGTGAAGCAATTAATGATTGAAGAGATCCTCACGCGAGTGAGTTGATAACTTAGCAGCTCAACTTTAAATTTGGACCGTCGATCTTTGAGGATTTAAAACTCTATCAATGGCAACCTTGAGCATCGTTTCTGGCTTTTACAACTTGTTCCTAAAAAACGGCAATACCACCTCAGAAAGCTGCCACGTCAACCCTTAATCTTCATTAGTCACTTGTGATCTGACAATTGACATGCATCGCTAACTCGATCCGTGCCCTTTCATTTATATTGGCGAAGTACACAGAGCCAGCATTTGAAGAGAATATTCCCTTGAACATTCCATCACTCATCGCCCATTTGAAACTCAAAACTTGGAATAAACCCTCGATGAGTGATAAGAGAAGATACAAAAGCACCAAGGGTCATCGCACATTGTTGATTCCCATCATGAAATTCATAAGCAATTAGCGATGAGAAAGATCCCAGCGATAACACATAGAACACTTGCATCACGTATCACTAATACAAAACCCAACATTCAAAACCCATCTGTGATACACGAAACAAAAGAGAATACCGCTCATCACTCATCTCCAATTTAAACAAAACGATCACACATCCATCTGCGATGAGCAATGAAAACAAAAGCCCAGAGGTCATCGCTCATCGCTAATTCAATACTCAAAATTCAAGAGCAATTAGCGATAGCTGAAACTTTCCATGATACAAAGAGAAACGAGAACATCGCACATCGTTGATACAAATCAAAATTTCTCAAAGCCATCTATGTTGCGCAAAACCAAAGAAACACAACTTATCGCTCATCGCTCATCGCTGATTTAAATTTTCATTTCAAAAGCTATTTGCGATGAGCGATAAAGAGAAGCGATGGACAAGAGTTAAGTGAAGACAATTCAACATGTGCCCGCAAGTTGTTCTAGGAAAGGGGACCATCGAGGGCGACGTATAAAAGGCCTCAAAGGACATAGAACATATTATTTCAAAGGATGTAAAGGCCAAATATAAGAATGTCAGACCTAGGCATGAGGGGTCGATTACTCCACGAGTTCAAATGCCTCAAGATTTTTTCGAATGACCAGGAATGGGTGATAAGAGGTCAATGATAGATTATATCATTGATGAGGGCTTTGATTTAAGGGTTTCTTAGGTGAGATTTTGATAGCAAAATCCCCAGGCAATATTAGTGAACAAAACACTAAGTCCAAACATTTGAAACTGACTGTAACTTGCAAAGTCAAGAATGGAACCAAGAATTTTTTAGGGGTTCCATCAACCCCCACGAGGGGCACTACCCCTTGACCCTGCTAGGGGCATTGCCCCCAAACCCCCACAAGGGGCGCTACCCCCAAACCCCTACGAGGGGTGTTGCCCCTCAACCTCATTTGGGGCATTGCCCCCAAACTCCCATTGAATTCATTTGATTTGCCATGTACTCTCCAAGTCCAAGTTTCCAAGCTTGCCTACAAGTTTTCATCTATAAATATCATCATCCAATTGGACAATCTTCCCTGATGCTTACTTGCAAGGAGAAATGCAACAATGTAGTTAATTTTAATATATAATATATATCATGGCATTCAAGTCTGACTAATTGACATTCTAATGTTTTTTATTTTGTTTATTATATAATATATGATGCTATGTGTGGTATTTTGAACTTAATTACTATTGTAGATATGTATATATTTTTTATTTTTATATGTTTTTGTATGGACGAACCCAAAATGAACCCAACCCCAAAAAATTTTTTGATCAAATCTGCAAACCGAATCCTCGAACCCGAACCGGTAACTTTGAAAATAACCATAAGTGATGCATTGCACAATGAATTTTGTAATAGATGGAAAGGATGAAAAGCAATTTTAAACCCTTTGTAATGTCCCCATTTTCGATGTCCTTCTTTGAGCTAGTTTGGTTTTGACTCACTATTTTTAGTAAGTACTATATTTAGTAACTAGTCCTAGCGGCAATACAGTGTAGGGTTTCTTGTTTGGGCAATGTGTGGAAGTTGTCTGGTGAGCTTTAATGTTTTGTGACAATTTGATATTTGGTGGGTACTTACTATTTTTAGCAGTTGCTATTTATAATAAGTCTATTTCGAGAAAACTGGTTTCAGGCCCATAGTGTTCTCAACAATGTTATTTCTATGGTGGCATTGGAAAGCTTAAGGTTGGATTATTTAATATTTGTTTTTTATTAGTCACTTAAGTGAGGGGGTAGCTGGTCATCAAAAAGTACCATGGTGCCTAATGAAATAACTTAGCGTTGTTTTAGAAGGCTGAATAAGGCAAAATAGTTTCCTTATGAGCAAGGACACCCAAGGAGGAATATGATGTTTTAATTTATTAAAAATTATAAGGCTCATAAAGAGAGCGTTAGATTTTGGAGGGAAAATAAGCATTTCAAACCTAAAATTGCCCTAATTCCCTCACTCTCTATAAACTTCATTTTGGCTCTCATTTGGACAGGATTGATTTGATAACTTAAGGAGACTCTACTGGATTATTTCCAGTTTATCATTTGCAGTTGGTTGAGGATGAAAACCCTCATCTTTAGCACTGGTTTCGGTGGTGAGAGATCCACCCTCGCTAGGTTTGTTGTGATTCCACTCAAGGGTCACCTTGTGCTTCACAGGTTTCTGATTTCTCAATGTTTTATGCTTGTAACGATGAAGATATTTGAATACTTTTGAGAAAGTTTTGGGGTTTTCGTGAGTTGGAGTTTGGTTTCTTTAGGGTTTGGTTTGGTGCTGATTTCAAAGTGGCTTTCAGAGGTTTAGAAGCTGTTTCCAGTGATTTTTGAACATTACTTGCCAGGGACAGAATTTGGTAAATCAATCATAACTCTTTTTTGGCACATGATATCATTCTAGGTATTGGTTTTTTGGAAGCTCCTCACCTAGGCGCCTCATTCCATATATTCATTTGCATTTATTGTAAAAAGCCTGATTTAATACAGCAGATCGCCCCTCCTAGGAAGCCGCCCTCTTTGTGGTGTTTTTCCAGTCCACTGGCCTGCTGTTGTATAGGCTTTTTTTTTCCATCATTGGAGCTTGAGATGTTGGTCTGTGGAGTTGGGTTTGAAAGGGGTTCGCTGCCCATCACATTGGTATTGTTTGTTACAAGTTCGGAAAGGCTGTGTTGCTGTTTGAGCCCTCATTTCAGGTCTGAACTGGTTATTATCAGTCACTAACAGGCCTGTACATGGTCAGAATCTGAGTTTTCAACGCCTACAATAGCTGCTGTTCGTTTCAGACCTTGCATGTGGTTCCAGGTTGGATATATTCAGTTTTCTACTGGCTGTCATAGTCATGTAATGAACATAGAATGTATTGATTGCACAGTTTGTATTGCTGTAGCCTATCAATGGTGTGAAAAGGTTGTAATCTGCTCTTGTTAATTAATCTAATTGAAAGTGCAAACCCCTGTAGCTTTTCTATGCTCAGATTTCTTTAAATGTTCTTCTAATATGAAGGAAAAAGAGAGTAAGATCTGATTGCTATATCTGTTTAAGCATTTAATTCATTTATTGTCAAAATATATGCAATGCAATTAAACAATGAATAGCATATGAAAAACATCAAACAAAACATCACCAAACATTCCAATCAGCAAAACAGAAAACAAAAAAAAATCAGGGGCAGCCATTACACCCTTTATTTCATTGACCAACACACTTGATCATCTCACGTTACATACATTGTACAAACAACCTCATTATATATTTTCAAGCCCACAATAAAATATTAACACACGTGGGATAAATCCACACATTCCAACAGCTATTCATTGCCATGTGGACTACAATTGATTGTTGAATTTGACTAGTTTGACAACTACTTTGACCAAAATTGACTCATTGAAAACTAACTGCTTAATGGTACAAATCAAGCATCAGCAAGAGGTAAGTTGCCTATTTGACTACTATACTTACTTTGAGCAGGAACTACTAATGTTGATTGGAAATTAATGGTAATAATTGTAAATGTTGAGTTTACGAAGGTAAAACTGTGACCTATAAGTCATCCCCTTCTAGAAGTTTCCCATAATTCATCCTGTAATAATACTAGTATGGACCTAATTCATATGTGTTTGTAGTTCATCCACTTATAGTTGACTTCTATAACTTGTCCAATGGAAACATTTGAGTATTGGTCTTATTATTTGATGTCAATAACTTCTCCCATGGAATTTTTGAGTATTGGCTTTGTTTGCTGATGACTATAAGCCATTCCATTGTGATTGAGCATATATGTCATCCCATGATTACTCATCCCTCAATAGATGCCTATAAGTCATCCACTTGAGGTTGACATTTATAACTCATCCCAAGATTAAAGGTCCTTGGGTAGAAACTTTTAATCTAACCCCTTGCACTTGATGCTTGTGCATTATCCAATATGGGTATCCTTTTGACTTATTCCTGTAAGCCACCTCTTCAAGATGATCTCATGAAAATACAAGCTACATTTTCATGTATGAAGTTTATTTTCAGTATTTATCATTTCTATTGGAGGATTAATTTTGGAAAACAACTGGAATGGAGTCCCAAATTAATGATTCCTTTTAGTAATGACTGAAAGAACAAACACACAAAAGTGAGAGACACCAACATACCTTGGGAAAAGCCTTTTGGCTAAAACCCCAACCTCCAAAGCACTGAAAGCCATGTATTTCCAACAACAAAATAGTTACAAGACAATATAACTCTCCAAGCATTAAGGTAGAGATCAACATTCCTAACCAAGGTGCAACTACAAACCATGCAAAATGCAAATCTTCTTTTATAACAAGAAGCAACTAGTGTTGCTATCCCCATGAATTTGATCCAAAAACAAATGAAAGCAACACATCCCACTCCATTCTCCTCAAGATCTTCTCAATAAGCAACTCAAACACCAATGTGCTTATACCAAGTTCCTCTCACAATGAGCAAGTAGAAGATGATCAAGTAATGAATAACTCCATCCCAAGCCCCCTATTTAGAAGCAAGAGAGCAACAATGAGATGAAAATTTACTAAAAGATTCCCAAACAACCTTGTCACCAATAATTAATGCCCTTAAGCAAAAAAAAACAGTTGATGCACAAAGCATCTCCAAGGTGTGCACCCAAGTTTGCCACCAAACTATGCGACAACACGTTCTCCCAAACACAAATATTGCTCCTCTCCAAGCCTTGCACCCATGACCCAAGTATTAAATATTTTTTACAATATGAAATACATTTTACAATGATCCCAAATCATTAAATGCATTAATGAGCCCAATTGACCGTGTGCTCCCTAAATCATGACCACCTAATGTGCCACCCATATTAAATACATTTGCAATGTCATATGCAAGCTCCCTTGAATATACTGCCCAATCCTAATGGGTGGTATCCCACATAGACATGGACCACAACATTACAAAATACAAAATAATTTTACATGCAAGGTGTACAACACCTTCCCACCATTGGTGATCATCTTCATTTGTATTCAAATCTATCTAATTTTTTGTTTATTAATTTTGAGTGGTCCATGTGCATGTACTAACACAATCATAGTTTTGTCTTGCATTTTACCATAGTCTATAAGCATTCAAGTGGGACAACACAACAAAAATAATCAAACAAGTTACAAATTCTTCTTTAGCTCATACACATATATAATAAGCATTCAAGTGGGACAACACAACAAAAATAATCAAACAAGTTACAAATTCTTCTTTAGCTCATACACATATATAATTGTAAGTATCTTGTTTAGCTCACATACATGTATAATTGCAACTATTTGTGAACTTAATGTATAAATTTCCTTTTGTACAACACAACTAGAGATAAGCCTCATAGATGCACATGCCATCATCTTTGATTACAACAGGCCAATTCCCTTAGACAATCTATTAGCTTGGAGCTTATGATAGATTGTGAATTTCAACATTGTGTTTTGTCCTTTGTTCCTTTGATAAAGTTGTTTGATGTAAGGAAAATTAAGATTTTACCTTTGACAGCAACTTTATATATTTGAATAACCTTGTTGAAAAGTCTTTGGTAACATCCAAGTGTCATTGTGGTTAAGATGGCAATAACCACCTTCCTATACAAGATTGTTTAAGGGATTTCTTAATCTTCCTCACACACTAGAAATTTTTTTGAAGCATTCTTTGATCTGCTATGACTTGATAGGATGTAGCCAAGCAATTGAAAAGAAATACGTTTATTATCAGAGGCCAAATTCAATGGAGAACCTAGAAAAGGAGAGCATTTCGTAAAAAAATTCTGGACTCTTGGTATATATCAATTTAGTTGCCAATCAAATCAAAACCTGCTTCTTGCCAACTCAACCATTGTCGCAATGCCATATTATGAAGAAACTAAGATCAATTTTCAATCTGACCACATGAAGCATGTAGTACTAGTACAAAAAGGATAAGCTTAACTTAGAGCATTGAAGGTTGGTCAATGTTGTTTGGTGATGTAATACCAAAAAAAAAACCTAAGTTGTCAGTCTTGATACAGGTACTAGTAATAGTCCTAGTACCAAGTACGAGGGTACAACAACTTTTTCCCTTGGGTATGAGTATGGATTCAACTATATATATAACATATGTATTAAAAATATATATATATATAAAATAAAAGATAGTAATACTCATAATTGCTAATAAACAAACTATTTAAATATCTCAAAATTTGTAAGTATGAAAATACTCATAAATTCATGATTCAGTGATTTGTCAAATGTCAATACACAATGAAAATTACAAACCATATTTAATATTTTCATATTGCTCTTCATCAAAAGCGTCAAAGTCAACATTTGGTTCAATCTCACTTGAACCATAATCAGTTGTAGTGCCACTCCCACTAGCTGCATCACGTGCAAATGCTACCTCATCTATAGAGACTTTTGCAAGTTGTGCAACTATAGCATCCAAGTCAACGCACTCAAGAATTTGATCCTTATTTTTTGACATCCCCTCATTATATTCAAGTGTCTTATGTGACAAGAGACAAAGGTTGGAGTGCACAAAGACCAAATCCTTAGCTTTTTTTGCACCCAACCAATTGCACTTAACCAAGTGGATAGAGTATGTACTCTAATTCCGCTTGGTTGAAGAACATGCAACCTATTGAATTTGCAAGCAACATTTTCAATTGCAAAAACTAAATTATAAATTATTAAATTGTAATATATAGCAGCAAATGAAAAATGAAAAACAAAAATAAAAAGATGCATACTTGAGAAAAAAATTGTTGCAAGAGATTGTAAGTAAATAGAGCCTTGACGAACATAGGCATGTACAAGACAACACAAATAGTATTCCCATCCTCTCATGACCTCAATAGACACAATCCTTGCTGAGCTTTCAACCCCTTGCTCAATTTAGCCTCTTTTTTTACCCTTCACTTAGTTTGTCTTGACCTTTTACCATTCACTCAATTTGTCTTGAGCTTTTTACCATTCACTTAGTTTAGCTTGAGTTTTTACTCTTCACTCAGTTTGTATTGAGATTTTACCTTTGCTCAATTGTACCATGATTAGAATCCTACCTTGTTCCTCACAAGACCTCAAGGTGATAATTCATCCACATACTATGGCACACAATCCATGATCATATCCTCAAACTCAATCATTAAACAATACGCACACACACAACACAAAGACTATATCCTCAAACTCAATATGCAGCTACATGTATTCAAAATACTGTTTTCACAATCAATCATTGAGCTGCAATCCAGACTTATACCTTATCAAGGCCTTCCTTGGCTCCCTTGTTCCCAAATTCAATTTACTTTTTAATTACTAAATTGTCCTTCGCCTGAATGTTATTAATTCATAAAATCAGCAGACTTCAGCCTTTGACTTCTCTAGTTACAAATATAGTCACCTAAGTCTTCTTCTCTCTAATAATACTAGGTGTTTTCGGCAGCATTTTCTCTGAATTTCTGTCCTCTATAATGGAATTATTTTGTTACTCAAGAATCTTTGTAATGCAAATTCTTAGCTCTATTTGATTTGCTGAATTCTTGGTGATGCGTTTGGGTTGAGATATTTGCACCTTTCCAAACATTCAACATTCCTCGGTTCTCTAGGTTTATTTACACCAATGCATTACCCTCGATTATCATTTGGCCATTCAAATCGTGCAATCAAAATCCTCTTGCTGGTGCTTTCAATTCAACCTGTCCTTCCTGCACAACTCATACAACATCTGACCTCTCTGTTTCTTTTTGTGTAATGACATCCCCAAATTGAAACCAATTTTTTTCCAAACCCACAAAGTTATATGTCTTCTATCATGCAGGCATTTTGTCAAACACTTTGTATTTAATTGAAGTTCAATGTGTTTTGGTATGGGATCATTCAAAGTGCAATTTGTGACAATATTGGTTCAACAATTTAATCCACAATGCACAGAGATATCGTAGACATTTCAACAGACAGTTTGCATACATAAATATTCAACAAGTCATAAGAATGAGGTTACAATATAGAGAGCATATCAACCTAAAGTGGAGTCTTCATTGGATGTATTATAGAGAGCTTACAGCTGTGTATCAAGATATATTACGCCATTTCCCCCAAACATTACGCCGCCTATACTAGGGAGGCTAATAAGGCACTTCCACACTAATAAAAGTCCATCATTGTTCAAACCCACTTCTAACTTTAATTCCAAGAAATATTTTCATACCACTGGCAATCTTTGTTTCTAGCCTCGTGCTATTTCCAGATGCCCAACTTTAGTCAGTACTTTTGTCAAACAGTTTTCTGGGACACTGTGGTTTCCGTCACAGAGCTCATTTGTTTTTCTTTATTTTTCTCCCGTTGTGAAGAGATATTGTTGTCTTGTTTGGAGACCATCCATATATTTAAATAGCACGAATAGAGACTAACATGAAGTTTAACATGGTCTGTAGAAAATCCTATAAAACAGAATAGGAAGAAATGTTGCAATCGATCCACAGCAAGCAAATTATATACGCTGGTAAAACCATGACCCAGAACTGGGGCTCAAAAAAGATATGACAAATATGAGAAATGTGTAAATTGACTAATCTGTGAATTATTCCTTAATCCATAACCTAATACATTGGTTTTAAAATGTAAGCTCAACAATAGGAGTACCTTTTGAAATTTTGTAATCTGCTCCTGAATCGCCCCTTCAATGGTATATTGGTTTGATTGCCACAGGAGAGTTAATCCTTACTTTTGGGGGAAAAAAATGGGTACAGCAATATTTCCTCAATTTTGCGAGTGCAGACGAAATTGAAACATCAAAAAAATTGAAAAATTAACAAAAAATGGGTTTCTCTAAAGTTGGACTTATGAATTCGATTAGATCTCACTTCTCATGTGAGGGCAGACGAAATCAAGCTTTGATCACAGACAAAAAATAATTCAAAATCTAGCGAGAAAGAGGCGGTCCAAACATTTTTCTGTTGTTTATCTTTCTTTTTTGATGCTAAGCATGGTCTGGGCTCGGTAGATAACAATTTACGACATTTATGTAGCTGCTTCATGCAGGTGGGCTTTCATATTATGGACATTTTTTTAAAAAAAAATTAAGCAAGTGGTTCCTATAGATTTTATATTAGTGGGTGAATTTTAAATTTTAAATTTTAGTGGATTTGTGATTTTAGGGAGAATTAATGTTAAAAATAAATTATATGAATTGTGTATTATATTTTTTATATTTTAATATAAAAGTATAATATTACTTATCATTAAAAATCAAAGAGATAAAAATTATTTAAATTATTCTTAAAATTATTAAAATAATTCTTAAAATTATTGGTGGGTATTTAAAAATTGTACATAAATGATATATGTGAACAAAATCTCTTAATTTGGCATTGAGGAATTTTCAACCCGACCTCAAAGGCACCCTCTAAAAATTTATAATTTTAAAAATAAGAGCTCATATTTTCTTAAACAAAATTCTAATTTACTCTCTAGTAAAACAAAAATCATAAGAACCCCTACTCCATGAAAATGGTACCTAAAAGGAGTTTTATAAGGTGACTTATTAGAGATTAGTTCCAATATACTATTGTTAGTTAGGTATGAATATTGTACCTTCACAATTGGCATCCTACATTTTAATTCTTATTGGTTTGGTTGAGGAGGTTTGAGGTCATCTCCCACCTTTGGAGATGGTTTCACCTCCTACCACTTTAGTTTCTTATGAGAGCAATTCTCCTATAAATGATAGCAATTCTTCTATTGTAAGGTGTAAAGGAATATAATGCAATAAATGTTATAATAAATATGAAATTTAAATCATTTAAATGTGCTATTTAGTTTGAAATTTGATGATAAAATGAATTGTTCAAGATATTAGGAGTGGATTTACCAATATGTTGAAAATTGAGACCATGTCCAAATGAATTCCTTAGAATTTGTAAACTTATTCTTTTCTATTCTAGTTCAAATCAATTCCTACAAAAGTGAACGAGGGGAGAGGACCTAGTAGTTATGCACCCTAACTGTGTGCACCTCAAAATCTTATGTGTCAACATCAAACAACTCTAAAAAATGTATAGTGGCTTCCTTAGGTAGTTGATTGCTTAAACCTAAGGGATAAACTCATCATCATCAATTTTGATGACTCAAATATGCATAGTGGTAAAGGTGTCCAAAACATTACTTTTTGAACCCCTTACCCATCCTAGTTAGTTAGCACACCTCATCCTTTGTTTCACTTGCACCAATAATTAAACATATTCTCCTAAAATTTGAATGCATAAACGTTCTCAAACCCATCATATGGAATCATAAATATGAATGGTCGATGCTATTAAATTAGACAACATTATTAATCAAATGCTTTTGAACTATTTTTATTATAAAAATATCCTAAAATTATTTAAATAATATCCAATCACTAAATATTTTATATCCAACAACTATTACTAAATTGTATATTATTAATAATATATACATGTAATCCTAATATGAATTAATATTTAAAGAGGATATACATTTCCCTAATTTCTCCCTCTCCATTATGAAGCTTCTACTTCGATGCTACCCCAAGTTGCTTCCTCCACCATGTGTCTAACCTAAACATTGTTGCCATGTCTACTTTGATTCATGGAGGACAAGGCAAGGTTTACAAATGTAGGAATTTTTATTTTCTTATGGTTGTCTTCATTGTTTTTGTTGACTATTTTGTGTTGGTTTTCTTCTTGTAGTCACCCTTGGCCTTAACATAGACCTATGTACTTCATAGCCTCAAGGAAAAAAATTATTTTGGCAAAGCAAAAAAAATAGGGGTTTGCAAATTCAAGCAATTAAGGTTATTTTTATTTGTTACTTTAAGAAATTGCAACTTGGTAGAAGCTTTCTCAACCATGTGGATAAATTTTTAATGGCTCTCTGACTATTTTTGTTAATACTATATAATGAATTTGAAGGATTTTAAAAGGTTTTCTATTTCTACAATTTGGATAGCTTCAACCACCACTATTTTCTTCCTTTCAATGTTATTCTTTTAAAAAAAATGTTTCCTTGTGTTGCATAAAATATAACCACATGTGTTTATGTACAAAATTCTAGTAACTCTCTCAAAGTAGATTCATGAGATATATTTTTTCATGTTTGAAAGAGATAATGAAATGAGGTAAGAAAGTTTCTTGTCAATTTTTTTAAGGTTTTTGAATTCATATTGGAACTAAAATTGATTTTATTTCTATTAATGAGATGAAAGCAATTTATGTGAATGGAACTAATAAGATCAGGTCACTGGATCAAATACTAACCAGTGTTAATTGAGATTCTCTAATCAAAAGCTTGGTTGTGGGGGAACTCTTTTAACTCTTATAACCTTTTACATTCTCACCATAACCTATGAAGATGTATTTATGAGCTTTTGGATCCAATTTAGATCACTTTTCTTAAGGCACATGAACAAAATCCTCACAACCAAAGATCCATAAATATAAAACATAAGGCTTTCTAACTATCCACACTTCATAAGGAGTTTTATCAACAAGAGTTGAACAAGGAGATTTATTAATTAAATAACAAGCAATACTTACAGCCTCTACCCAAAATCATCTATCAATATTAGCACCACTCAACATGCTCCTAGCTTTTTCCATTTAGTTTCAATTCATTCTTTATACTACCCCATTTTGTTGAGGAGTATAAGGAGCAGCCTTTTGTTAAGCAATACCTACGTTCTTATAAAATTCATCAAATTCCATAGAACAACAGTCACCCCCATTGTCAGATCTCAACACCCTTATCTTATAATTTTTGTCTTCCCAACTAAGGCTTCAAATTCCTTAAACTTATTGGAAACCTCAAATTTTGCATGCATAAAATAAATTCAAGTGCATCTTGAGACATCATCAATGAAAGTAACATAATAACAATATTTTATGAAAGATTGAATATCCAATGGTCTAAACACATTTGAATAAATGATCTTTGACAATCTATTATCATTATTAGTCTCATTAGGAAATGATGATCTATTCAATTTACCAAACACACAATGCTTGTAAAAGTCATTTTTACCAATAGAATTATTAGAAATACCATCAACCAACTTTTTATTTAGAATGGTCTCAAGACATTTTCACTTATGTGACCCAATCTGTAGTGCACCAACACACATGTATTTTTAGTGCCAATTACATTGGAAAAGTTACAAAAAGTGGAGGCATTAATCCTAAACAAAGTCCCTATTCAAGATCTTTTAGTAATCATCGAACTCCCTCTTACCAACTTACAACCAAACTTTTCAAATGTCACATGCATTCCAAAATCATTCAACTTGGATACTGAAAGTAAATTTCTCACAAGTCTTGGAATATGTAAAACATCATCTAGGGTTTTAACCCTTTCATCATTGAAATAAAAATTTACCTTTCCCCTACCAACAATCTTCTTTGTGTTGTTATTGCCAAGGAAAACTTCTCCTCCATCATAAGACAAATAAATAGAAAACCACTCCTATTGGTTCTTAGTTGTGATCATATGGTTTGTCCGTGATGTCAAAATCCCTTTCAATTGATTCTACTTGTTGACAGTTTTAGATTGGTTTCTCATGCTTTATCTTGATACAATTTTGTCTAATGGTATTGGTTGTTTCTCTTTCGGGCTTACACTTATCGGCGTGAGAATGGAAGGGTCTCCCCGATCCATTTTGAAATGTCTATGTTTCCTTTCGGCAAGACATTTCTAATGTCATAACGATTTAATTTTACATACAAGCAGCTTTCGGCATGACATTGATCGTGGTCTTAGCGATAGAAGAAAAGTCTATCGGCATGAGGTTTGTTCACCGCTGAGAGGTCTTATCGAATGAGTCGGGTCTCGCCGACTAATACATGAGGTGGTGCATCAGTGTAAGTAAACCCTATCGGCATGTTGTTTCATCGAGCGCTTTGTGTCTTGGCGACCGACATAAGAAAGTTCATATCGGCAAGACTTATTTTATGTCACAGTGATCGAAATCCATCTCCAAGCATCTATCGGCATGACATTCTCTTTTGTTTCGGCGATAGAAAGTGTTCTCTATCGGCATATGTTATACCGTCGGGATGAGGTCTTATCGATTTCATTATGTCTCCCCGACCCGCTTTAGAATGGGCATATCAGCAAAGGAAATCGTCTTCGATGTAATGTTTCATCGAATATGTCATGTCTTACCGACCCACATTTGGATAAGCATATCAGCATGAGTTTGGCCATCGGGCTGAGGTCTTAGTGATTCATATTGTCTCACCGACCGTGCAAGGAAAGATCTCATCGGTGAGAGTTATAGCTTCGATGAAATGTCATGGCGATCTCGTGGTGTCTTACCGACTTGGCACAAAAGGCTTATCAGTAAGGGTTAAAGGTTTTCAGTATGAGGTCTCGACAAGTGACCTCAGTCTCGCCGATGGAAAACAAAAGGCTCCTTGTCGGCATAAAAAAAAATGATTTGTCTCCCCGACTAATGCATGTGGAAGTCTATTGGCAGGAGTGTTGTTTTCGATATGTAGTCTCACCGAAGACACAATGTCACATCGATTGTCGTTGGACAATTGCCTTCGGCAGGACTTTCTAGAAGTCTCAGCGAACAGGAGTGAATTTGGGGTGTTTCGGTATGACTAAAATGATCTACAAGATGTCTCCCCGATAGTTTGAAGTTATAGCAACATATATAGGATGGATGACTTCGTCGGCATAAGATCTGAATTATCTCAGTGACACCGGATGAAAGGATGACTTTCGGTATAATGAATTATATCTATATGAGGTCCCCTCAAGAGTGATATGTCACAGTGACAAACAGAGGGATGACTGACGGCGATAAAGTTGCCTTTGGCATAAGTATTGAATTGTCTCAGCGACACAGGATGAATTGGTGACTTTCGGTATGACTCAAGCATTCTACGAGAGGTCTCCCCGATGAAGGTATGCTATAGCGACCCTCATAAGATTGAAGGATGCTTCGGCGAGAGAACATTATGTTATAGCGACACACAAGTGAATGAAAGACTTTCGGAAAGACATGGTGTGCTCTACAGGAGGTCTCCCCGATATCATAATGTTATAGCGAAGCACTTAAGGCAAAAGGTTTATGTCGGTGTGAGAACATTAATGTCTTGACGATCTATTGTGAGCTCGGGGCTTTTCGGCAAAACAAAGCGAATTCTCTATAAGGTATGCCCGATAATGAAGGGTCACGGCGAAATAGAAGGAACCAAAGTATGATTAACAATTGAATTGCCTTCGACATAACTGGTGAATGTCATAGCGACACATAAGAGGCAAAAGGGCTTTTGGTGAAACTTAATGTGATCTACGAGAGGTCTTCCCAACTTCACTAGGTCACGGCGAAAGCAATTAAGGAAAAAGAAATGCAGCTCGCATAAGGTCTTAGCAAATCACAAAGAACATGTGGTGACTGTTGTCTCAGTGAATGATTTGTTGAAGACTCATACACTTTGGCAAACATGGATTTTTCTAAGTATAGTTGCATGCAGACATCTTTGGTTGGTATCGAATCTATGGAAAGATATTCTCTGAGATTTGAGAGGTTATGATTTTCTATTAGTGGGCAGCCATGGCTTTGATGAAAATATTTCAGTTACAATTTGAAATCTCCTGACTCAGTGTAGAAGTTAAAGCTCTATGGATAGGCATTACTTTGATTTTTACCATCATCTACAGTTCATTATGAATCAGCTTCAGATTCTAATAATAGCAAGAGAGTTTCAGAATCTTGTGAAAAATGCTTGTTGAAGATTTCTTGATAACAAACATACTTGAAATGTATATATATAAACCTGTGTTGAAAATAGAAAAGGTTGGTGATTGTAATTTTGGGATATTGTCCTTAAGGTTTTCTATAGATGAGAAAATAGACAAATATGTGCTTAACTGAAAACAAAGAGATCCTCTCATATTATGAATGTAATTTTGAAATCTAAGTAAGGGGTTGGTACTCCTTGAGATTGGTGTCTCTAAATGAGGGGTTGGTGCTCCTTGAGTTGGTGCTCAGAAATTAGCCTATAAGGCATTGTTAACAGTGGTTTTGAAGATTAAGCTAGTAAGGTAGTTTAGGAGTGGTTTTTATACCCCAAGAGGGTTTTCCACTCGGAAAAAGCTTTTGTCTCTTTGTTCTTTTGTATGCTCTCTGCTTTTCTATGTTGTTGTTGTTTCAGTTCTCTGTTGGGATTATTACTGTTCTCAATTCTGTTTATGAATGATTACATTCAACTCATGAATGCATTAATCAGAGTAATATTGAGATCAAATCTGAGCTATGTTTTGGAAAATGCAAGATATCTCACTTAAATCATATTTTCATAAGTTGTCAAATAGACTGAGTTGATGATGTCATATCTTTATGCTTTCAAAAGTGATTACTCTACTCTATTGTTGAAAGAAAAGGAAATCAGAATGAAAAATCTTGGTCGAAGTTGAAAAAGTTTTGACACTGATTCACCCCCCCTCTCAGTGTCTGCCCATAACTCCAACAATTGGTATCATAGTGTAGGGTCCTCTCATAGGTCTAAACCACCTAGGATTGTTCTTGGTTTCTTGGAGTACTTTGGTTAATATGGGAAAGAACAGAAGAAATAAGGGAAAAAGATGTTCTCAGTATCATGCTCAACCTGAATCTAGTATAAGGATTAAAGAGGAAGAATTCATAAACAGTAGCTCTGAAATGGTAGAATATCCTAGATCTCGAACTCCTCAATTCGAAGGAAAAAACTTTACTATATGGAAACATACTTACATTCTTTAGGATCTGAAGTGTGGGAAGCAATAGAAAAGGGTTGTACTACATCTGCAACATCTCCTTCCTCTCTTGAGGAGATGAAAGCTCTTGAATTCAATACCAGAGCTATAAATGTTATTCTTAATAACTTGCCAAATGAACTCATTACAAAAGTCATTCATTACAGCAGTGCTAAGGAAGTTTGGGACAAGTTGACTGAAATGAATCAGAATAGTGAGTTACAAGAGGAGATATCTTTTGATACTGAAATAAGTTGTGAAACATCTGAGAGTGAAGAAGGTGTAAACCTTTATAATTTAGAAAAGAAGTCCAGGGAGATCATTGATGAATATTTAGATGATCAAGAAACTTGTGTAAAAGTAGATCAATCTTTGGGTGAAGTCAACTCTGAATAGGAATATGATGGACCAGAAAGTGAGGTTGATTTGGAAGGTGAACTCCTATGTGCCTTAGATACTATTAAGCAGCTTAGAAAAGAAAACCAGTTGTTAACAAGACAACTTCAGCAAAAAGAGAGTATGGAAGTCAAGTTAAAAGACAAGGATGAGTTGTGTAATAAACTAGAAAATGAGATTGATTCTTTAAAGAAATATCCATATAATGATTCCTTGTTAAAAGAACTAACTCTTAAGGACGATATGATTATAAGTCAGAAATTGAAATTGAAGAATATAAGAGGATTGCAGATGTTGTGAGTTCTGATTTGGAAATTAAAAGGATTGTTTGTCTAAAACTTGAAGAAGAGGTAGTTGCTTTAAGAAAAGAGCTTGAAAGTTTCAAGGCTCAATCTGGTAAATTTCAAAAATTTGATAACAGTACTAATATATTGAATGAGATGTTGGGCAGGCAAAAGCATTCTAAAGATCCTACAGGAGTGGGATATGAGGTTGGACAAAGCTCTGCAGACAAATCAAAACATGAAACAATGTTTACTACTTCAGATGGAAAGAAGTTTACAGCCAAGCAAACACCAAGAATGAAGGTTGATCTTGGTTACAATATTGCTGCATCAAAGGATAACATTGACACTAGAAGACAATCTAAAGGTATTCATAGAGAAAGGAAAAATGTCTTCAGATCTTCACATCCTTGGCATGATCACTCATTCAGGTATAATCATTCTTTCCAAGGATATTGTTATGTTTGTAATGACTATGGTCATAAGGCAATTGATTGCATAAGATGGTCAAATAAGAATCATTCTAATGTCCCTAGAAATGAGGATGTGGTGTGTTACAACTGTAACAATTTTGGTCACTTGAGAAGAGACTGTAGAATAAATACAAGTGATAATGATGTAGGGAACAATGCTGGAAAATTCTATAGAAAGTCTTCTATTTCTCAGAACAATCACAAAGTCATTTGTTTCAAATGTAATAACATTGGACATAAAGTACAGCAATGCAGATTCAACAGAAAGACGGGTACTTTAAGCAAACAAGTGAAGAAGTCTTCATTGGTGTGGAGAAGAAAGAGCAATCAAGATGACAAGAAGAGCAATAAAGATGCTTCTGAGAAAACTCCTTGTGCACTCCTTGCACAAGTTTTGCCTTCCAGGTCTTGAGAAGAAGCAAAGACTCAGGGGGAGTCTATTATGGTAATATATTTTACCCCTATGGAGTCTAGAATGAGGTATGGCATCTTGCATTTGCTTTTGGTAGTATAAGATGTTAAGAAATGTTTTTGCGTGGTCTAATGGTTGATAGTTTTAAGAAGTTTTTGAAATGACAGTGCACATTGTTTTTTAATTGAACCTTTTGGATGCTTGGGTGTTGGAAATAATGGTATATCCTTATGACATCTTTGAGCGGTGTGGAGACATATAGGTCAGTTCCTCAACATATTAAAGATAAGAAAGCCTTTTTTTGGAAGGGATGTCGATGGATTTATCTTTGGAGAACAATGATTGAAAAACATGTTTGATGTTATGAATTATTTCTGAGGTGATATGTGTCGGTTGAAGAAGAATAACCAGTATCATTGGTCTTTGCTTTGTATTGTCATGGACTGTGACTAAGGTTACTTGTGCTAAGAAGTGGTTGGATTGTTTGTGTTCAAATTCTAGTATTGCTAGATTGAAGTTAATCAAATTGAATGTGGAGTAGGTGATCTTGAATGTGCCTTGATCGATCATTTCAAAGAAGGTGGTATGTTCAAGTAACAGGTCTTCAATCTTTAGGTATCAATTTGGTTTGTTACATTATAATATTTTGGTACCTTTGCTTTGGAATTGATAATATGGATCGAGATTCTTGAAAGAGATATATTGTTATTTTTGCTATGATATCAGTTTGTTATAATCTTACTACTCTCCTGCAAATATGTCTATTGCACTATTGTTCTATTTGCAGTCGGTTCTTATGGTATTTGGTTGGCTTCTCAGTTGTGTTTTTTGGCATTGCCAATTCTTCTCCTCTATCCTTTGTCATTGAGGCAAAAAGGGGGAGAGTCATTTGTGTTTTGCCATCAAGGACAAAGGGGGAGTTTGTTGGTTCTCAGTTGTGATCATATGGTTTGTCCTTGATGTTAAAATCCCTTTCAGTTGATTCTACTTGTTGACAGTTTCAGATTGGTTTCTCATGCTTTATCTTGATACAGTTTTGTCTAATGGTATTGGTTGTTTCTCTTTTGGGCTTACACTTATCGGTGTGAGAATGGCAGGGTCTCCCCGATCCATTTTGAAATATTTGTGTTGCCTTTCGGCAAGACATTTCTAATGTCATAACGATTTGATTTTACATACAAGCAGCTTTCAGCGTGACATTGATCGTGGTCTTAGCGATAGAAGAAAAGTCTATCGGCATGAGGTTTTTTCACCGCTGAGAGGTCTTATCGAATGAGTCGGGTCTCGCCGACTAATACATGAGGTGGTGCATCGGTGTAAGTAAACCCTATCAACATGTTGTTTCATCGAGCGCTTTGTGTCTTGGCGACCGACACAAGAAAGTTCATATCGGCAAGACTTATTTTATGTCATAGCAATCATAATCCATCTCTAGGCATCTATCGGCATGACATTCTCTTTTGTTTCGGCGACAAAAAGTGTTCTCTATCGGCATATGTTATACCATCGGGATGAGGTCTTATCGATTTCATTATGTCTCCCCGACCCACTTCAGAATGGGCATATTGGCAAAGGAAATCGTCTTCGATGTAATGTTTCATTGAATATGTCATGTCTTACCAACCCGCATTTGGATAAGCATATCGGCATGAGTTTGGCCATCGGGCTGAGGTCTTAGCGATTCATATTGTCTCACTGACCGTGCAAGGAAAGATCTCATTGGTGAGAGTTATAGCTTCGATGAAATGTCATGGCGATCTTGTAGTGTCTTACCGACTTGGCAAAAAAGGCTTATCATTAAGAGTTAAAGGTTTTCAGTATGAGGTCTCAGCGAGTGACCTCGGTCTCACCGATGGAAAACAAAAGGCTCCTTATCGGCATAAAAAAAAATGATTTGTCTCCCCGACTAATGCATGTGGAAGTCTATCAGCAGGAGTGTTGTTTTTGGTATGTAGTCTCATCGAAGACACAATGTCACACTGACTGTCGTTGGACAATTGCCTTCGGCAGGACTTTCTAGAAGTCTCGGTGAATAGGAGTGAATTCGGGGTGTTTCGGTATGACTGAAATGATCTACAAGATGTCTCCCTGATAGTTTGAAGTTACAACGACTTATATAGGACGGATGACTTCGTCGGCATAAGATCTGGATTGTCTCAGCGACACCGGATGAAAGGATGACTTTCGGTATAACGAAGTATATCTATATGAGGTCCCCCCGAGAGTGATATGTCATAGCGACAGACAGAGGGACGACTGATGGCGATAAAGTTGCCTTCGGCATAAGTATTGAATTGTCTCAGCGACATAGGATGAATTGGTGACTTTCGGTATGACTCAAGCATTCTACGAGAGGTCTCCCTGATGAAGGTATGCTATAGCAACCCTCATAAGATTGAAGGATGCTTTGGCGAGAGAACCATTATGTTACAGCAACACACAAGTGGATGAAAGACTTTCAGAAAGACATGGTGTGCTCTACAGGAGGTCTCCCCGATATCATAATTTTATAGCGAAGCACTTAAGAAAAAAGGTTTATGTCGGTGTGAGAACATTAATGTCTTGGCAATCTATTGTGAGCTCGGGGCTTTTCGGAAAAACAAATTGAATTCTCTATAAGGTATGCCCGATAACGGAGGGTCACAGCAAAATAGAAGGAACCAAAGTATGATTAATGATTGAATTGCCTTTGGCATAACTGGTGAATGTCATAGCAACACATAAGAGGCAAAAGGGCTTTCGGTGAAACTTAATGTGATCTACGAGATGTCTTCCCGACTTCACTGGGTCACAGCGAAAGTAATTAAGGAAAAAGAAATGCAACTCGCATAAGGTCTTAGTGAATCACAAAGAACACGTGGCAACTGTTGTCTCTGTGAATGATTTTTTGAAGACTCATACACTGTGGTCGACATGGATTTTTCTAAGTATAGTTGCATGCAGACATCTTTGGTTGGTATCAAATCTATGGAAAGATATTCTCTGAGATTTTAGAGGTTATGATTTTCTGTTAGTGGGCAGCCATGACTTTGATGAAAATCTTTCAGTTACAATTTGAAATCTCCTGACTTAGTGTAGAAGTTAAAGCTCTATGGATAGGCGTTACTCTGATTTTTACCATCATCTACAGTTCATTATGAATCAGCTTCAGATTCTAGTAATAGCAAGAGAGTTTTAGAATCTTGTGAAAAATGCTTGTTGAAGATTTCTTGATAACATACATACTTGAAATGTATATATATAAACTTGTGTTGAAAACAAAAAAGGTTGGTGATTGTAATTCTGGGATATTATCCTTAAGGTTTTCTATAGATGAGAAAACAGAGAAATATGTGCTTAACTGAAAACAGAGAGATCCTCTGATATTATGAATGTAATTTTGAAATCTGAGTAAGGGGTTGGTACTCCTTGAGATTGGTGTCTCTAAATGAGGGGTTGGTGCTCCTTGAGTTGGTGCTCAGAAATTAGCCGATAAGGCATTGTTAATAGTGGTTTTGAAGATTAAGCCAGTAAGGCAGTTTAGGAGTGGTTTTTATACCCCAGGAGGGTTTTCCACTTGGCAAAAGCTTTTGTCTCTTTGTTCTTCTGTATGCTCTCTGCTTTTCTGTGTTGTTGTTGTTTCAATTCTCTGTTGGGATTATTACTGTTCTTAATTCTATTTATGAATGATTACATTCAACTCATGAATGCATTAATCAGAGTAATATTAAGATCAAATCTGAGCTATGTTTTGGCAAATGCAAGATATCTCACTCAAATCATATTTTCATAAGTTTTCAAATAGACTGAGTTAATGTTGTCATATCTTTGTGCTTTCAAAAGTGATTACTCTACTCTATTGTTGAAAGAAAAGGAAATCAGAATGAAAAATCTTGGTCGAAGTTGAAAAAGTTTTGACACTAATTCACCCCCCCTCTCAGTGTCTGCCCATAACTCCAACAACTCCTTGTGAGGAGTCATATGGTAGGAGCAACCTAAATCAATAATCCAAGAATCATTACTAATAGTGTTTACTCAAATAAATAAAGCATCGAAATCACCATCATCTAAGAGGATTCTACACTCTTTTTCATGTTTCTACATTCCTTCTTCACATGCACTCTTTTCCCACAATTCTAACACTTTACTATGCTCTTCCCGGGGGTCTTAGAATTTTTTTTTGACTTCTTTTTTTTAATCCCCTTTAGGCCCTTTTTCTTTGGACCTTCCTCACACATGTAAGACATCTTGGTATCTGACATTCATTTCCTTTCTTCTCATTTATTTTGAAAGAAGTGTATAAATGAGATTATCTATATTTGGATTTACATCACCACCACTCATGACAACAATTAGATTTCCCCAAGATTTAGGTAAAGAACAAAGCAACAAGATGCATTTATCTTCATATTCTAACTTAACAATTACAAATGAAAGTTGACTTAAAATCATATTAAAAGCATTAAAATGTTTTTCAATAGAATCACCATCCTTGATTTTTAAAGAATACAAATGTATTTTGAGATAAAACTTATTAGTTAAAATTTTAGTTTGATACATATCAGCTATCCTCTTCCACAACTTATATGTGGTAGCTTCCTTATATACATTCAAGAGGATTAAATCTACAAGATTCTATCAAATCTTTCCTCATGCCTTCTTGTCAAGCTTTAACCAATCTTCATCATGTTAGAATTGGCTATGTCTTCCAAGATCTTGAGACCAAATGGAAAGCACAAGAAGAGAGAATATGAATGTGACAAGAATAAACTATATTCTTATCAATATGATTCAATGAATATGTAAAATGTAGTACAAACCCCTAGTTTATATAGCCAAGCTGAGATACAAGATGTCATAGGATTATGACAAGTGTCTTAATCATATGACATGAGACAACTTATCACACTTACCTAGGTTCACATTTGTTACAAGTCAAAAGATAAGATAACAATTAATGACAACCAAAACCTTCTAGAAAGATTCCTTCCTAATACCTAAGTAAACTTAACATGTAAATAAGTCCCCTAGTAATGAATTAACTAGGTACAAGACTTTATTTACACCAAGACCCCCCCTTAAGTGCAATTTAGGGAGAGTGGATTATTATGCAAATGACACAAAGATGGATCTCAACTATGAGGCCATGTTAGGTACCCATGTACACATGCAATGTAATCTCTCACAAACGAAGAAAAGGAGAAGTGTCTTAATCATATGACATGAGACAACTTATTACAATTACCTAGGTTCACATGCGTTAAAGTCAAAAGATAAGATAACAACTAATGACAACTAACACCTTCTAGAAAGATTCCTTCCTAGGACCTAAGTAAACTTAACATGTAAATAAGTCCCCTAGTAATTTGAACTAACTAGGTACAAGACTTTATTTACACCAACACCCCCCCTTAAGTGCAACTTAGGGAGAAGCAGATTATTATGAAAATGACACAAAGATGGTTCTTGACTACGAGGCCATATTAGGTACCCATGTACACATGCAATGTGATCTCTCACAAACAAAGAAAAGGAGAAAACCTAGTGGGATAAAACTCCTCCCCAAAAGAAAGATGAAATACAAAAAATGAATGCTCTTAATGATGCATGAGAAGGTCCAAACCCCATGTGAGGAAAAAGACCCCCCATAAGAGAGAAGTAGAAGAGAGATAATGCAGCTCTCCCTCAATGTTGAGTCTCCTACAATGATGGTAGAAGCTCGACATTGAATGTTGAAGATGATCCAAAAGCGTCGAATAACATTCCTCCTCTTAGGAAGGAAAAAAACCAAAAATGTATGCAGGATGTCAAGAAGATGGATGATATGAGATGATGTCTCTAAAGCATGCTCAAGCATCTCCATGTCGATGTTGAAAATTGTCACACTCCAAATAGTTGTTCTAGGCCACACTGTTGAAGAAGACAATCTAGAATCTAGTAGAGATGAATGTAGAACATGATCCAAAGATAAAGATGTCCCCTTTGAAGACAAAGAAGCATTCTCCAAATTTTGTCCAAAAGCATCCATAGTCATGTCAAATTGCAAGGAATGATCATGTAGAGATTGAACAAGAGGTTCAAAGTGTTCCCTCAGAACAATTGAAGAAGGATCTTCTCCATCAAAGAGAAGATTAATGTCATCAATGATGTCTCCCAAATCTACAAGATGAGACTCCAAAAACAAGTGTGCAATACCTGTCAAGAATCCATCACAAGTAGCCAAATCTGAAAGACAATGAGGACTATGTATGTCCTACTGCACTAAATCACTAGTAACCAAAATTGTTGAATCACAAGCATCATCAATTGCAATAGTAGATGGAGGAGATGAAATGCATGACTCAAGAACTAGATCTGATGTGAGAACTCCCAAGTTCAAGAAGCCAAATGTCTCCTCTGATCATGGTTCATATGATCAACAATCGAAGGAACAAGTCACCATTAGATGCAAAATATGCAAAGGTATACAACCAAGATGAATGATCAACCACCCCAATAGCAATTATCTCTCGACTCTCCAAGTCTTGAATGATGACTGAATCAAGTGTGAATTCCACAGTTCTCTCATCTCCACCATGTGTAATCTAATATATGGAAAGAAGATGTATTTTCAAATGAGGAACACACAAGACATCTTGAAAAGTGTTGTCCCCAAAACTACTAGACCCCTTCCCAATTACACTCATGTATGAATTGTTTTCCATCAAGATAGGAGACATAGTACAAGGCTAAAAATAAGAGAATATAGACTACAAAGATGCCATATGATGAGATGCTCCCAAATCTAGAAGTCATCTCCTTGATCCTAGACCTAAAAAAGCACAAAGAGCTTGTCCTTTATATCCTAATGTAGATGCTAAATCAGCTTGACCTTTGTCCTTTTTATATTGTTTTGAAGAAGGAGGAGGAGGTGATTTAGAAATTCTAGAAGGAAAATCAATGTGATTATTTTTTAGAAGATTTTTCAACTCATCAATAACCTTCTTATAACAATAATATTCTTCATGTCCATCCTTCTTGCAATATGCACAAGTAGGCCTCTCCTTCTTAGATGTTTTCTCTTTTGAAGATGAATCTTTATGTTCTTCTATGGAATTAGATGTGGGTTGTGTGTTCTTCTTAGGCATGTTCTTTTTCTTTTCTTTTTCACTTGAAGAATTCTCATCCTTTGCAATCAAGGCATGTGATTTTGAAGAATTCAAAGCACCCATTTGAATAAGCTTATCTTGCTCCCTAGTGAGTTGCATAGAAAAATCTCCAAAGGAAGGAATCTTAAACTCACTCCCAAAGGCATTTTTTGTAGCATAGAAAGTAGACACAAACACTTAATATTCAGGTCCTAGCTTTGAAAGAACACTTAACACAAATTGTGTATCTGATTTCTCAATTTTACAATCCTTCAATTGTGTTCTTGGTGACTTGAATTTGGTAATGAAGTCATGTATGTTGTCAAAATTACATAGATTAAGACTAATTAATTCATTCTCCAACAAATGTCCTTGAATTTCATTTTTTTTCCTAAATAAGTTTGACAATATAGTCCACATAGCCATAGGTGTATCCAAGTGCTCAATGTGAAACAACAATTCGGGAGAGACATACAAGCACAAATAGCCAATGGCTTCTTCACAACTATTCAACCACTTATTCTTTTTCGCTTCATCATCAATCCCATGAACTATCCTATACAATCTTTTTTCTCTTAGTAATTTGTTCATTTCAAATTTCCATTTAGAATAGTTATAAGGTGTTAGAAGTGGAATTGTAGATGGCTTCATGATGAAAAAAGAACACAAATCAAGAGGAATGTAAACCAAAACCACAAGAAAAATTCCCCCCAAATTCACTTGATCAAAGAATTGACAATTTATGAGCAATGCATTTACAGTTGCCACTTGCTAAAAATAGCAAAGTGGTCTTCATCTTGGTACATGCAAATGACAAAAATGGCCACAAAATCAAGTATAATTTTTGGTACAAAATGAGATCAATTTGATCATACCACTAAAAAGTACACAAAAAATTGTGCACTTTCAAAAAATATTGCACCTAAAAACATTATCGTAGGAGCAAGATATGAGCTCCTAAAGTTCCCAAAATGAGGACAAAGCAGCAACACCTGTGAGAATCTACAATTTATGGAAAAGCCAGGCACCAAAACCAAAATCCGATTGCACCACCATGTAGAGCACAAAAAATTAGCCCAAATTAAAAAAATTGCTCAAAAAAAGGAGTCAAAATGAGCAAGTTATGAACCTCTAAAGTTGAACTACAAAATTGAAAATGCCAATGGTAAGGGGGGGAATTGTTTTTAGAAAATGGTGATGTAGTGTTGATGTCAACAACTAATGAGATTAAATTTTATGGCTTGGTGCACATCAAAAAATAATATACTCTTGCGCTAGAATATTCCAAACTTCAGTGGCCTAAAAATGGCAGTTTGAGCTCATCACACCCCTGCGTGGTAGGAGAAATCTTTGAGAGATCTGATTGGAATATTTTGAAATTCCCGCCGATTTAATTGATGGAGCCTAAAATTCTTTAGAGTCTGTCGATTATTTGAAGATTTTGGATTTTCTTTATTTCACCGGCAGGGAAAATGTGGAACCGCGGGTAGGTGGAAAGGAGGGGCCTGTTAGGCGATGAAGTGGCCACATGACTTGATGGGACACATAGGTGAGGGGGTAGGGTATAGTATGTGAACTGTATCTTGTACTCCGTGATTAAAAAAACTTTTTATTTTTTCAAATCAAATTTTACAATTAGGTATTTTTCTAATTTAAAAAAAAAAATCAAAAAATTTCGTATGAAATTAAATATATATTTTTAAAAAATCGTACCCTATAATAATGGTGACCAGGCGGGCCGTACGACTCCCTAGGCAAATTTTTTTGCCTCACCGAACAAGTGCTCCAATTTGGACAAATTGATAGTCGATCTTAGGGTTTTTGGCCCTTATAGACATGAAGTTAGGGTTGGATTTGACTCAAAATGCTCCAAACATGCAGCTACCTTTTGGATCTAGCAACCACTCTTCAACTTCAAACGCTCATAGATTTAGCCTTGTATGTCTGATTTGGATGAAATAAAAGGTAAAATTGACTTTCTCGAACCTTCTGGACACAATGGTGAGCTTAGATTTGCACCAGCAAGCTCCTATATGAACTTACAATAAAGAGCCAAAAAAGGAACACCCCCAAATCTGGTATTTCTATCAAGTTTTCTATCAAGTTTTTTTTTATTCTCCAGATCATCATACAATGCAAGAGAAGAGCATACTCAAATTTTCAAGATTTACCAACTCTCTTCAAATAAAGACTATCCAATGGCACCCAACCCGCTCTGATACCATGTTAGAATTGGCTATGACTGCCAAGATCTTAAGACTAAATAGAAAGCACAAGAAGCTTGAGAATATGAATGTGACAAGAATACATTGTATTCTTATCAATATGAATCAATGGATATGTAAAATGTAGTAGAAACCCCTTGGTTATATAGCCAAGCTGAGATACAAGATGTCATAGGATTATTACAAGTGTCTTAATCATATGACATGAGACAACTTATCACACTTACCTAGGTTCACATGTGTTACAATTCAAAAGATAAGATAACTACTAATGAAAACTAACACATTCTAGAAAGATTCCTTCCTAAGACCTAAGTAAACTTAACATATAAATAAGTCCCCTAGTAATGAATTAACTAGGTATAAGACTTTATTTACACCAACAAATCAGATGTTATGGATGGCTTCTTTTCAAGGAAACTTTCGACTATTAATATTATAGGAGATCTTCCATATTCATCTTCCACATCTCATATCCAAATCCATTAAATTTCTCAATGTCTAAATGGGATTTAGAAGCCATGGTATTCAATATTCTACACAATTTTACAAAACCCACAATGCAAAAGCTCCCACTACAACCAAAAAGCCTTCAACACTTAAGAGAAAGGTGTAACTATATCAACAAATTGTTATCTCTTATACCAAATTTTGAGTAACAAGGTGAAACTAAATTGTTAAGAACTTAAGAATATGTTTATAAATCCAAAAAAAATATTAGCCAATATGATAATGTGATCGATACATTCAACATAAAAGCATAAAATCAACAGTGGCAAAGATAACACCAGGTTTACATGGAGAAACCCTTTTGAGAAAATAATCCACATGAGAAAGAGGGGAAGAATATTATTAATCTTCAAAGATATGTATACAACAATAATATTCACTATTCTCTAAGCAATTTGAAAAAACTTGAATACAAATGTAATTCAATCATGAAACTACTATCTTACAAATCCAATATATAGAATTTTGTGAGAGTGAAAACCGCTATGAGAACCCAAAATAAGAGGCAAAAATAAGATACAAAAACCCATGCCTAGCATAATGGGCAACTAATAAACAAAGTAAAATAATAATTAAATTCCCATGGATCTCACATGGGTACCTAGCCTATAGCCAATCAAAATTGTAACTCCCTAGTGCACCATAACTCTCTGATGACTCCACAAAAAACACATGCAAATACATTCACACTTAGGCACCCAACTTTGGATGACATGCAAATGAAAAATGTCAACATGCAACCACATGCAAGTCAAGTTGACCCCACTCCCAAAATGGATGCCAAAATAGAATATTCCTCCATCATGTCTTGTGACCATCATTGACAACTATCTATCTCTATGGAATGCAATTAAATTTTTTTATAGAAAATAAATATTAAATATTTTATCTCTCATATCCCCTAGAAAATTTTCCAAAAAATGTAGACACATGATTATGACTTAGGAATGCAAGGTTAATGTCACCTTTCCTAACATCTCCCACTTGACATTATACATTGCAATTACATCCATGAGATACAAAATAAAATTAAGTACAACTTGATCAATGCACATGGCCTTCCTCCACCAAGAAAAATTATACGTGGTCACTAGCTTCATAAGAGAATCTACAACATTATCCAAAGTGTCAACTTTTTCAATCAAGACTTTACCATTCTCAACTATTTCTCACACAAAGTGATACTGAACATCAACATGCTTAGTGAAAGCATGATACAAAGGACTTTTGGCCAAACATATGGCACTTTGATTGTCACAACCAATCCTGACAATATTGCAATCAAAACTAGTATCTTCGCCAAGTATTTGTAACCATACCACCTCCTTAGAGGAATTTTTAGCAACCATATACTCTTCTCCAATGATGGACAATGCAACCATAGGCTATCTTGTATTCATCCAATTCATTGAGCCTCCAAACAAAGTAAAAACATAAGGGTAAGTGCAAAAAGATGGGAGACTGAAAAAGTGGCCACACCACTTTTGGGTCCCATACAAGACATAATGTGAGCATGCTATAACATTCTCATGTTCCAAGAAGAAAAAGATCTATCTCTTCTCTTCCCACCTCTCTCTACCTCCTTACATAACTCATAGTCTCCCTCTTTCTTAGACTATATACATGAAATAAACATTTCCATATGGAAATTTACTTTCTTATACTTTAAGTTATATTTTATTTATATAGTTCTATGATGTTTTAGAATGGTTTTAGATCTCTAGGAGTTATAATGTAGATTCTAGGTTTTGGAAGATCTTAATTTTTTTGAGAATTAATCAAATTTTAGTAATCAAGAGGCTTCTATCTTAAAATTGTGTAAAGGTAACTTTGAAACTATTCAAAAGCATCATCAAGCCTCTCCTAAGATCTTTGTCTCTCTCTACTTCCCTTTGTCACCTCTCTCTCTCCCTATCCCTCTAGATATCTCTCTATATCTCACCCTCTCTCTCTACCCCTCTCCCTCTACCTCTCCTCCACTCTCTCTCCTCTCTATATCATCTCTCTCCCTCAACATCTTTCTCTACCTACCTCTCTCTATGTCACCTCTCTCTCTCTCCCCCTCTCTCTTCCTCTCCCTCCCTCTCTCTACCTACTTTTCCCTTCATTCCTCTCTCTCTAATTCTCTCTATCTCACAATATCTCTCTCACTATTCCTTTAGATATCTCAATATATTTTTCCCTCTCCCATCTCTTTATCTTTCCTATCCCTCTGGATATCTCTCCCTCTCTTACTCTACCTACCTCTCACTCCCTCCCTCCCTCCCCCTATCCCTCTAGATATCTCTCTATATCTCTCCTCTCCTCTCCCTCTCTATTAGAACATAATGTTTTTTATTAGAGGTAAAATACATGTTTTGAAGGGGCCTGAAACCCTTTAAAAAAGAAAGCAGTTGAAACTTAAGAAAAAAACACTAAGCATAAATGGTGCAGGAGCACCTAAGGAACAACAAGCAATTTCATTAGGTAAATAGGAAATCTAGAAGGACAATTTTGTTTTGTTTTTATAAGGTCATGTTGACCATTGAGAAGATAGCTTAGAGGTGTTTTTGATTTCTAGGAGAGAATTTGTGAAGTGATGAACAAGTTTAGAAGCTCATCTTGCTGAGTTTTCAAAAGTTGGCAAAAGTTTGAAAAACACAGTGGATTTTATATTTTTTCCATTAGGTCATGACTAAGTCTGACCAAAAGGAGATAAATAATTGAGGAACCTTATTTAAGGTGGCCCTCGACCTGGAATGAGGGTTGGAAAAGCTTTGTTCTTTTGGAGTTTACTGTTCATATGGAAAAATAATGAAATTCTTGTAATTTTCTAGTTTTTAGTTCTTTTACAGTGTTAATGGAGGTTTCCAAGCACTGAACAGTGTGTGGCACGTGTAATAATTGTTTTTCAAGATTTGTGTGGTCAGTAGTTAGGTTGTTTCATCATTTTCTTGCCTTGTTCTTAGTTAGCTTTGTTTCTTTCCATTGCTGATCAGTCCGGCAACCTATTAATCATGGAGTCTTAGACCTCTGTTTTCCACTATACCTGATGTATAGTCTATGGGGAATGAGGCTAAGCTCCATTCTTGTAAATAAATTAGGTTTAGGAGTCTGTAGGAGGCAAAGTGTCATGGGAAAAGTCTTCTCCTAGGCGAGCTTGACTGTGCCCGGCTAGGAAAGATAGTGGAAAACAAACACTAACATTGTAGGGGTGTCTATTCCCTAGCAAACCAAGGTGTGTGGTGGCTACAGGAGGTCTTACAAAGGCTTGGAAGGAAGCAAGAGATCTCACCAATCCATTTGGTGAATGAAGTAAGCTGATTGTTCACTGAATGGACAGGAAATGGCCTAGAAAGCCCTAAATCTTGCAAAGTGTGGGTTATGCCTGTGTACGGACAGTGGAGGCTCCAAACCCCAAAAATATTCAAGGTGTGGGCAAGGGTACCACGAATCCCAAGAAAAGAACATAGGTCTTTTGGAGGGTTTTGGAATGAATTCCATTTTTCTTGGGTTAGGAGGCCTAATAGGGGCTCAAGGGCTAGTAGCCTTTCTTAAACCCTAGAATAGGGTTTGGTGTGAGCGATGGAGAATTGGTGATTGGTGGATGATCAGGAACCCTAGAGAGATGGTTTTGAAGCCATGGAAGACATCACACACCCCTGCATCAAGTTAGTGGAGCTTGGAGGTTTAGTTAGTCTTTAGGAAGATTAAGGGCTAAGGAGAGAATGGTAGAGAGAGCACCAAGATTGGCTTGGTTAGGGAAATGGAGATGATAGTAGGGTTGGCCAGAAGAACCAGGGGTACCTAACAAGCATTAGGGCCTATAGGTTAAGAAGGTGGAGAGTGACACCAAAGGGGATTGCTAAGGTGAGACCCAGAGCATGGGACAATGAGTGTCTCATCCCAACCCTACCCCATCAATAAATCAACCCAACAATGACCCAAAAAAAAAATTCATCCAAAAAGGAGGATCCCAACCAACAACACTACATGTTTTTCAGAATATCCACCACCTCCACGTTGCTTGTCATAGCCTTTTAAGCTTCATCCAAAACACCATGAATTTCTTTACCAAAAGCCCCAACTTGAGCTTTAGTCTTGTTTCTAGTCCTAGCACTAGGACCATCCATATTCACCTCAGTAATCAAAACAATACCCTTCTCTCCACCCTTTTAAACAACACCCTCCTCCATTAGCTTACTAGTAGCACTGATCTCTTTAGCATGAGCACTTTCTTTACGCTTCTTGGCACTAACCACAGGAGGAATCACACTAGCAAAATCAAATTTACCAAAAAATTTAAACACCTCCCCACCCCTCATCATAGTAGCCCAAATTTTCTCCATTTGATCCTCAAGGGTAAAGATTCTACCTTCCAGATTCTATTTCATCTTAAGAGTTTCCTTCGCCATAGTGTTTAAGGAATCAAATAATTCATTTATCTAATTTTAGACAGAAGACTCCTCAGCCTTACTCATCACACCCCTAACTTTGACATTATTTTTATTGAGTTCATGAAAAAATCATTTAAACAGTTTAAACAAAACAATGGAACCCTTACAAGTAGTTCCCAGCACATCAGCCATTTCTTCTCTATCAATATTAAAAAAACCCTTCCCCAAAGCATCTTCCTCCTCAAAGGAGATAACCCTATCCTGACCAGCAAAGATTTCCTTACCTTTCCCAGCAGCAACTGAAGTCTTGATTTTGTGGATGGAGCTTGCAATCTCCTCTGCCACAACCTTTCTCTTCTTCAACCTCTCCAATTCTGCATCCTGGGTATCCACAACAACACTAGCAACCCCAGTCTTAGCTTTTTGTTGCAAGTATGACTTAACACTTAGAGATTCATCAACATCAAGATCACTCGCTATAGTGAGAGGAAAGCCCCTCTCCAATAATTGAATCATAGACCTCATAACTCGTTTCTTCCTACTTCCCTCCTCTGACTCCTTCTACTTGGTAATAGGGGGTAGTGAAGAAGCCTTGCCATACAAATCATTATTCTCCTTCACACCCCTACTTGACAAATCATCAACCACCTCATCACTACAAGTCACATAGCCCTCACTAGCACACAACTCCCATTTTTTCATCTTTTCCACAATAGGGGATTGAGGACCCACCTCCAAAGAAGCAAGTGAATCTGGCACAACGTCCACATCCTCCTCTGAATCTGACTCTTTTTCCAAAATAAGTTTCCTTTTCTTCAATTTTTTGTTGGTCGGTTCCTCTTCAAAGGTAGTCTCATACTCCTCCATAGGCTTAGGTTGTTTACCCTTCGGGGTAGCAAACGACTTAGCCACCTTAAAGGACTTCACATAATTAGAAATAAGGATTAACCCCACATGGAAAGTGGGATTTTTAGGGTTTTTCTTATGATCCTTAAGACCTGAATCCACAGACATCAAGAGGTAATAGGGAAAGGAAATCCTTTTCTTATGATGGAAGTGATTGAGCAAGATGAAGTGGTATGCATTTACTACTAAGAAGCGACCTTCCAAGGTAATAAAATGCATTATATCTTCTACAACATCTCCCCACAATTCCTTAAGAGAGCTTCTCTAGTAGCCTCCACTTCTCGCAGTCCTCAAATCCTTAGCTTCATCTCCCTTGAAGAATATTTGCATAGCAGTCTGCGACTCCTTTTTATCTCTAAAAACCTTCATACCATCCATGGTCAGTCTAGTAATCTTAGCTATAAATTCTTCATTGACATCCAACTCCTTTCCATTTAGCTTCAACACCCTATCATTCCATCCTTTAGCAAATAACATCGTAACCTGAGGATTATTGCCATGTAATTTCTCTAGGTAAGGAGTTAACCCTCCTTTCTCCAACACCTGCCAAACCTCCTTCTTCTTGGCAGCTTCGTACGAGAAGGGTTTAGCTCAATTTCTATCTCCACCCATATCGACAAAGTTAGCAGAAGGTAACATCTTGAGAACTCTAAACTTAGTGAAAGAAGAATTCTAGAAGAGAATGCTAGGAGCGCCCATAATCCATGTGAGAAATGAAATGAGGCAGAGGAGAATTAAGAACATAGAGTTTTGTTCCCTACGACACCTAGCCCCCATACCATTCGCTTGATTCAAATTTGGATTACCATCCTTTCTCATAATAATTAGCCACGTGAAGAAATACATGCACACCGCCAACCATAATGAGAACTTAAGAAAATTAAAATTGACCATCATAGTTAATAGTTGTTATTGCTTCTATAAGGAGAGGGTCATTCAAACCCCATTCCCTAACCTCTCTAACTCCAATATTAGCAAAGATGTCCGCTAGCCCATTACCCTCTCTCAAAATGTGAGAGATGTAATAATCATCAAAAGATTTCAGAATATCAATGGAATCACTTATCAAAGACTCAATAGTCCAAGAAGGGGGAACACAATTTTTCAAATTATTAATGATATTCAAAGAATCACCCTCCAGCCAAAATTTCCTATAGCCTTTGATTTGTGCCAACTTAAGACCATGATAGGCTGCAGCCACTCCGTATAGTGGTTTGAATAGATTCCCAAAGGGAGCACCATAGCAAAGATGAGTCTACCATTAGAATTTTTGATCACTCCCCCACAACCTGTAGGTCCCAAATTCCCTTTAGTAGCTCCATCAAAATTAACCTTCACCCAGCCATCCGAAGGAGCTTTCCATACAAAATATTCTCTAGAAGTTTTCCCTTTAGTCACCAAGAGGGAAATATCACATGGCAACTTCCACCTTTGTGCAATAGAGATATCATAGGGGCTAAGATTAATCTTCAGCCCATTGTGAAAAGTGATCACAGAAAGAAAAATTTCTTTAATAACCACACATATTTTGTAAGCCACATAGATAGCAGGGAGGGAAAAATTCCTAAAAATTATGTTGTTACGCTCAAGCCAAACACCCCAAACAATGTGAGGAAGAGAAAGAGACCACAAAATCAGAAGAGCAATATTGGATGTGGGGCCAACCCATTGAGACCACAACTCTTTAATAGAACTAGGAAACAACCAACTTAAGTTCCAAAGATAGAGCACATGGGCCCACACCATTCTAACATATCTGCAACCAATCACCATATGACAAGCATTTGCAACTTCCTCTTCACATAGAAATCACCTGTTAGGCATCACAAAACCTCTTTTGACCAAGTTATCAGTAGTTAATATTTTATTCTATAAAAAGAGCCAAAAGAAAACATTAACCTTAGGAATCAATCTAGAGGACCAAACAGAAGCCCAAAAAGGAGTAGGGCCAACAATGGATTCATTAAAATGAAAAGCCGAAGCGACACAAAAGTTACCATTACAAGAAAGCTTCCAAAAAAATTTATCAGGAGAAGGGAAGAAGGAATATGAACCAAAGATATATCCTTAAAAAGAACCTCCAGTATAGGGTCCACCTCATGCAACTTCTTTTAACAACCTCCCTCAATATAATCAACAACAAATCTGCCAAACCACCACACGTATAGATCCATGAATGGTTGAGCCCAAGGATCATCTTGAGAGGCTTGTTGCCGAACTAGCTATCATCCCAGAATAAAATATTTCTACCATCTCTCATTTTCCAAAAGAGACTTTGCCATAAGCCTATGAGCCTTTACCACACAATTCTAAAGAGTAGAGCCAAGCGAGGGATTAAAGTCTTGAGATAAGAACACCCTTATACCATCAACATCATGTAAGTATTTGCCCCAAACAATTTTCGCCCAATCACTCTTAGCCAACATAAGGTTCCACAACTATTTTCCAAGAAGGGCAATATTAAACTCTTTGATTTTACGGATTCCAAGCCCACCAACTATTTTGGGTCTGCATACATCATCCCAAGCAACCAAATGAATTCTTCTCTTATCCTCAACCCTAGACCAAAGGAAATTTTTCTGAATTCCTTCCAAAGTATCCACAAAATTCCTAGGAATATGGAAAAGACTAAGAACATGAACAAGAATAATCTAAAAGGTAGACTTAATCAGCTGAACTTTCCCAACTTGGCTCAACAACACACCCTTCTAGCTAGTCAATTTAGAATTGAATTTGTCAATCATATCCTGCCAAAAATAATTAGGAACCTTAGAGCACAAGGGAAGACCCAAATAAGAAGCAGGAAGTTCCCCAATCTAACACTGCATAATTCTAGCAATTTTAGTCTATCTTTGGATCAAAGTGTTAAAAAGGAAAATAACACTCTTAGGTAAGCTAACCTTCTACCCCGAGGCTGCCTCGTACATATGTAAAATAGTCTTGACATCCTTAGCCCCCTTAATGGATGACTGTCCAAGCATAAGAGAATCATCCACAAACTATTGATGAGAGCAAATAAGGTTTTTGAAAGAGGGGCTAACCCAGACATAACCCCAGTATTAATAAATCTCTGGATGAGATGACCCAAGGATTCCACCATGATAATGAACATAATGTTATTAGAGAGGTCATTACCTCTATAACATTTATATATTATTCTAATATAAGGTTATAATTTACCTTATATATTAAATGCTTATTAATCATATCCCATTTGAAATAGTTATAGTTGAATAACTATTAGATTATTAATGATTTATGAATGGTGGTTGTTTAATAGGTGTGAATAATACCCCTTCAAGTATTATGCCACCCTTTCTCCTATATTTAAGGAGGTTCTCTCTCATTTGAGAGATATAGAATGTGGAGAATTTATAAGGAATTATATCACTATGCACATGGGGTATTATTGACCATGCGGAAGTATGGAGAAGTGTTCCCCAGGTTCAGTCTATGTTATAATAGACCATTATTGTAAGTGTCTTAATACAAAGATGATTTATGGGGTTTCTTACTCGAAAGGGATTTCCTATGTATATCTTGTGTAATGTGTTTAAATTATATGCTTGTGTGATTCTCATTTTATTTATTTTATGTTTTGTTTACAATGATTAGTATCCTAAGATCCTAAATTCTAACATGGTTTCAAAACCAATTAGACTATACTACTCATTTTTTGTAGGTTATACCTAAGTATCTTCAAAATACTCCTAAAATCAATTTGTCACATTCAAGGAAAGTATATAGCTTAGGTGGAGGACCATTTAGAGAGTAGGAATAGTAATGAGGAATATAATCACACATACCCTCCTTGGAATTGGGTCCTTAGCATGTGAAATATTATTCATAGGATCTTGTTGATCTTGATGCAAAAATTATGTTAATATAAAAATTAAGCAACCAATGTTTGTTGTAGAAGTATGAGGTTTGGATTGTAATTTTTTCTTGGTAGTGTAGCAACACTAGCATGTATGTGACATGTTTTGGATGTTGATAACCTTGAGTGAATAATATTGTGATTGATCCTAGAGTCTAGGTTGCAAACATGTACTATGATTAGATGAATAGGTCTTGTCCTCATAGTTATTATTGACAATTGTAAATTCTTGACAAGAATATAGTAGATTTCCATCTAGTCCTAAGGCATTAACATTGTGAGGCTAATTTTGATTAATAATAAAAAATGTAAGTTTCCTTCATACCGCATACTTTAAATATGAATTAAGGCTTGAAATTTAGGAATCATCGATGGATAATGAAGAATGAAAATATTGTGTCCTTACATTATATTAAATGAATAAGAAGACTAATAATATTTGTGGCTCAATGTAGTGACATATTAGTCTACTTAGGATGTATTTTTATTGGATTGAACCTCATATATAACATAATAATTATGCAAGTAGATATAAATAATGATTATGTCTTTATTATAGGCTTCAAATCTAGAGGGTTGGACATTGGGATTTTTCCTCTCAATGACATCTTAGGATTGATGCAGGGGAGATGATTTTGATTGGTTTTATTATTTTATTCTACTCCATGCACTAGAGATGAGTCTAAAAATATGCTAAGAGACATAACTTGAAAATATAAATTTTGAAAATGGAAGAAAAAACATGAACGCGAATTAGAAGAGAGATAAAACTGTAAATAAAAGAAATTGATGCAATTGGGATGTTAATGTTACCAACTAGAAAAAGCATATTAGAATTTATTGTCCAAATTTAAAGCTAAAAGAGGTTCCCTCTACCAAAGGAGTGATGTGTATGTTGAAAGTGTCTAGATAGAGGCACTAAGTAGATCTAAAAATGGCATACATTTATAGTATGGATGGGATACCTACCCACTCTCTATTCATAAATCAAGTCTACTAAACTTCAAATTTTAATTTTCACTAAAGTCATATTTTCTATTTTATTGGCTATATAATTAGACTTAGAAACCTAAGTTACATAGAAAAGAGGAATAGATAAAAACCTAATATGTTAAACTTGTAGAAATAAAATAAAATAGATAGAATGGACAAAATGCACTAATGTAAACTAGAAGTGGTGTCTTGTACATAAAGGTTAGAATATTGGATAAAGTTGGACAAATATAGGCTTTGTCATTTCTAAGTTGTAACGAAGGGGTTGTTATCTCTTAGAAATGCACCCTATGCAAAGTTATGAAAACCGAGCTTTCTAGAGAAACATGGGAACTTTTCCAAGTTGTGGGTCACCTAAAAAATGGAAAAGAACCTCCAGAGAAGGCTGAATTCCTTTGTGTTATCACCTAACTATTGATCTTTGTAAGGAAAAGGGGGAAGGAGTGCATGAAAATGAAAATGAAATCCTATGGTGATACACCAAATTGGCAAGAGCAATGAGACACTCAGGTTACACTTGAATACTGATGATGGATATGGGACTTCACAACAAGTTTTTGTAGATTATGCATAAGTATTTCACAAATAGGTTTGACATGCACACACTTTTAAGAAGGAAAAGCAATTTTTCACAAATTAGAAGTTCATGTGCAATTTAGTAAACACAATTTGTAACCTACATAATACTACTTTTGCAAAGAAAGGCATGCTAACATGAGACAAAGCTATAAGGAAATAGAAAAATTTCACAAAGTAGCTTGATTAATCGCTTGAAAATGCACAATATTTTGCAAGAACCAGAAGGAAAATTGAACCATCAGTGGTAACCAAGGTAAATTCTATATATCATGCTCCAAGTGAGTTACAAAAGTGTTCTAATCTAAGAAAGGACTGCCAAAGTCACAAACTTTTGAAAAGAATAAGAACTCTTCTCAAAATGAGGCCAAAATGCCATATATACAATAAAAACTAAAAAGCATCAGCCCCTGCCCTAGGGTTTACAAAAAATGAGTCAGTTCCTGAACACGTCAGCCCTCAGATCTTTTGGAATAAAGTTAATGCATTCAATGTGCATCCCCCATGTCCATGTCAGTGAAGGATCACTCTAGGGATGGTCTTTTAGATATTTTGCAACCATCACATTATCTTTTGTCCTCCATATCCACCCTCGAGAGCCTCATCAGAGCCGTTTTGAATGGTCTGCAACATTGTCATAAATGTCGATCGGCCTTTTCTAGTAGACATCACAATTGTCATTGTGACTTGCAGCCTCTTCCCCTTCGGCTTTCTTCTTGCTCTAGATCCTTCTGCAAGTTGACCCCCTTGAGAGACAACATCCAACTTTCATATTAGATCTGAACACCATTGTTCACCGAGCTGATCCATTACTTTTGATCATAGAGTAGATCCATCTTGCATACAGTCTGTTGATCTTCTTCACACCGGTCAAATTTCCATGGTTCACCTTCAACCTCCTCTGATTGGTTGAACAAACACCACGTAGGATTTTTAGGCAGTCAAAATTCATTCAAACAGAATCAGATGTTGGTGTGACACTAGCTGTGTCTCACCGATGCGATTATACTCCATAGTAGCAATTGGCATAGCTTAGAACTGTCGGAAAGACTTCACATCGAGCTGCAAGAGTTATATCGATATCCAACACTATCACCTAGACTATCACTTTCCGAAAGCACTTGATAGTAGATACCATTCCATTAGACCATCGGCAAGACCATTGCTTGTCGGCAAGAGGTCATAGCGGGTTCCCATTAGTCACACCGAAGATTGAAACCATCGACGAGACTCTTTAGTCGACAAGACCTCATATCGAAGAAAAACCATTCGGCCAAGAGTCTTACCAATATCCATATACCCTTTTGGCGAGACCACCACGAGTCGGCCAGACATCTACCCAAACTCAAAACATTACACCTAAGACACCATTCTTTTGGTGAGACCTCATTTGATCAACAGGACTTCATAGCGAACAGGTGTTCTTTTCCTCGATGACAATCCCTTTTTGGCAAGACCTCCTGCGGTCGGCAAGACTTTTCAGCGAGGTCACAATCTTTCGGCGAGCTCAGACCATTTCAGGGAGACACCACCCTGTCGGTGAGACATTCACACCTAGCCTTTCATCTTTCAGTGAGACCTCACCCTGTCGGCTAGACTTCTCCCCGATGACAAATCCTTTTGGTGAGAGGTCCATTTGTTGGTGAGAGGTCACACCGAAGGCAATCCATTCTCCTCGACGCTAACCTTGTGAACAACCATCGACAAGAGGTCTTCGGTCGGAGAGAGATAGAAAAATTCATGGCGACCTAAATTTATCGATAACCTAAGGATTTCAAATGAATATAACACATTGCTAGTCGACAAGACATTTAGCTAGTCTCAGCGACTTTCTTCTTTGTGGAGTTTTATGCTAGATCTGACTGAGGCCTACTTTCTAATAGACTTCCTTATGAAATAACATCAGATGAAGACCCTCCCAATGAAAATTGAACACCTACACCCTGGGATCAACCCTTAACGGAGCCACATTTAATCCACGTGTCGAATTTAAAACATAATTTTCCCTTGATTGAGCTCGCAGGTAAAAATCGGGTAACAGGGGCATTGTACCTAGTATAGTGTAGAGAAGGGGGATTTTCTACTCACAAGTTATCTTCATTCAGAGAGCCTCATGGGGTGAACTACCCTAAACTACCTCAAGGAACAACATGAAAGTTCTAGAATTAGTAAGAGCAAGTCACAAAGATTTCCTGGACAAATTGACAAGCTCTTAGCCAAAGGACATCAACATGGGATACAAATGATAGTGCGGTACACTAGTGTCCCAGAGGCGTGTTGGCATCTTGTACAGACTAGAGAGTGAATTTATCATAGAAAATGACAGTGACTACTGGCAAGAAGATCACTAAAAACTTACAAAATATAGGAAAATAGTAGAATGTAATAGAACTGAAATAAAGTAAAGTAGATGATAAAGGAGAAGAGGATGAGAGATAAAAGAAGCTCACAAAAACCCAAGTAATGGAGTCTCTAGCAAATGAGTTTCTTCAGTACCTACATGCATAATATCTGGAGAAATTGTTGGGGCTATATAGGGGTTTGCCTCAATCAAACCACCGTTTTGGTGTTCCCACCTCCATAGACAACCAAAAAGATAGAGAGAGATGAACTAAAATGGACAAAGCATGTGGTGAAAGAAAATTCCACTTCAGGAGTAGAACCACACCACCAAGTATGAGTGATAAAATCAAACCCCACTCGAGGAGGAGAACCCATATCACAAAATGTAGGTGATAAAAGCAATCCCCGCTCGAGGAGGAGAACCCATATCACAAAATGTAGGTGATAAAAGCAATCCCCGCTCGAGGAGGAGAACCCATATCATGAAGTAAACATGCAATAGATAGGGGATATGGAATCCTAGGATGCTCACAAGCATAAGGATAGGGAGATAGAGCTACAAGAGCCAAGAGTGTTGCAAAGGGTGTTGTGAGAGCTTTAGAGAATGCTACTATAGCAAGTTGTATGAATTTGTGCAAGAAAGATAACAAGAGAGAAATGTTAGAGCCAAGGATAGAAGGAATCTAGAGTGAAGCTAGAGACAAAAATGGATTGAAAAGATCACATTTAAGGAGAGAGGAGAAGAAAAAAGAATCTTCCTGAGTAGTTACAAGGCATCTCAAGTCATTACCACCAACAAAGGGAGGTGACAAGTGGAAAACATGCTAAAAAATGATCGTCTGAACATTGAAACATCACAGGATGCTAGTGCGGCATGTAGACATCCACACAAGATGCTAGTGTCCAGACACATCACACTACAAAATGACATAAATGGGAAGAGCACAAGGTTTGATGTAAAGTTGACGCACGAAGGTAGCTACTAAAAAGGGGTGTTGAGCATCCTTACAAGAGAAAAAAGTTGATGCAAGGGCTAAAATGAGCCTACACAAGATGCTAAGGGAGTGGTCACTAAAGAAGATGCAAAAATGCATGTGAGATTGCAAGATGTGCAATTTTATGACATTACATTTCCCCCCCACTTTAGCAGGCATATGAATCTACACTAATATGCATGCTAAAGGAAATATACTAAACGTAAATAACATCATGATGCCAAAAGGATACTATAGAGAAAGCAGACAACTCTTCAAACCAAGGAAGCATGCCCCGAGGCTAAGGACCTACAAAACAAATGCATTAGACAAGAAATACCTACACCAATCAATAATGTTAGTGCACAAAAAACTAAAGGATTTGAGATAGCAAAGTAAAAGAGACCTCGATGTAAAAGGTTGTCTCAGTACTATGCGTCGTCCCAAAATTAAGAAATAACACACTTAGAAGAATTCTAAAATGAAGAGAGGAAGGGAATATACTCAGTATGAAGAAGATGTAGATCTTCGATCTAGTATATACAAGAGAAGAGAGAGCGAGAAGGAGGAATGAAAATTCCAAGAGAGATGGCTCGTATTCTCTCTTGAGGAGGTTTGAATGAAAGGACTCTATAGCTCCATGGAACTATGAAGTTGCATGAAGTACACCGAAGGCCCTCAAAAAAATGATGAAAAAATCTCGTAGGGTGGAAGCATCTTACAGGCCTGGAGACCTGCAAGGAGGCAGCCCCCAAGATCTCTCACATGAAGGAAACCCCGTGAAGCATGTGCCTTACAAGCTCGTAGACTTGCAAGAAGGTATCCCCCAAGATCTCTCACATGAAGGAAACCCATATGAAAGCATCTTACAGGCCCCCAAACCTACAAGGAGGCAACCCCCAAGATCTCTTACATGGATGAAACCCAAAGGAGGGGACTCCATAGAGTTAAATTAGAAAACGGCTTCACAGGTGCACCTGCAAAGTGACATGTTTACTCATAGATAAAGCATGTCCAAAAACAAGGCGGCCATGTAGGTGATCAAGTGGACAGTCACGTAGACCATCAACAAATTGGGAGGCTTTCAAAGGGGTCCCTTGGGAACACTTCAAAAGAAGAGGGGTCCACTAAAGGGACACTCTGTTTGAAAAGTGAGGTATAGTCAAGCTACCCCCAAGCTAGACGTGATAGAATTCATTTGAGATAAAAGCTTTCAAAGGGGCCTGGAACCCTCCAAAGAGAAAAGGGGTCCACTCAAGGGACGCCTTCATTTGAAATATATAGAGAAGAGAGGGGGTCCTTAGCAGGACACACGTCTCTAGAACAAGTTATCACTGCCCCTAACATACAGGGGAGGAGAACCATGCAAGATACTTAGAACATACAGGATAGAGGTAGACCTCGATATCCCTTTACATTTGAAGAAGAGGTAGGTACATCAACAAAAAATGAGTGATGGCACCCGAATCATGAAGTTGTTGTATCTTGTTCTTCAAGGCCTTGCATTCACTAGTGGAATGGCCATGCACTTGATGGTATGCATAGAAATAATTTTTTTCTTTGTCATGCTTATGGAATTTCTTACATGTAGGAGAAGGAAGATTAATCAAGCGGGCTTTAAGAAGTTGCAACAAAATATGGTCTTGCTTAGACAAGGAATGAGGAGAAGGAATCAAACCTTTCTCTTATGGAGAAAAGTTTGACTGCTCATGAGAAGAAGACATATTCATTTGAAGACATATTCTCAAAATCAATCTAAATAGGATCAAATGTGGAAGGAGATTCATCATTTGCTAATGCATCATCTCTAGAAGAGAGTGCATCATAACAAAGATGAGATTCATCATTCACCAATGCAACATCTCTAGAAGAGAGTGCATTGAAATGGAGAGGAGATTCATCATTCACAAATGCATCATCTCCAAAAGAGAGTGCATTGGAATGAATAGAAGGTAGAGTAACATTAATAAAAGTATCAATGATTTCATCTTCTTGTAAGAAAATATCCTCTGATGCAAGAGGAATTTCATGAGAATGATCAAAGATACCAAGTGACATGGGTAAAGCCAAGTCACCATCACATGTATGAAATGGAACATCATTAACACTTTGAATAAAACTAGATACTGAATTGATAAAAGGTGATATTAAATTCATTTTTCTGAGAAAAACCAAAAATCTATTTTTTTGGATTTTTCCAGTATTTTCTAGGTCTAGTAGTTTGCATTTTCAAAGGTCTTCATAGCAGAATTTGGGGTCGAAACTTGCGTCAGTCCCTAGAATTCAGTTGTCGAAGGCACAATATTTTAGGGATTGAATTAGTCCTCTTGGAGACTTTTCCAACGGTGCAAACATTTTGAATTTTGACCACCGAATCAAAAGTTATGACCCCACCAAGTTGGGGTAAAAAAATTCCTAGTTTTTTGAAAAAAAGTTGTTCACGTCAGGTTCACCAAAATGTAGAGAAGGGGGATTCACTACTCATGAGTTCTCTTTATTTAGAGATACTCATGAGGTGAACTGCCCTAAACTACCTCAAGGAACAACGTGAAAGTTCTAGAATCAGTAAGAGTAGGTCACAAAGATTTCCTAGACAAACTGACAAGCTCTTGGCCAAAGGACATCAGCGTGGGATACAAACAACAGCGTGGTGTGCTGGCATTCCAAAGGTGTGCTGACATCTTGTACAGACCAGAGAGTGAATTTATCACAAAAAATGACAAAGTGACTACTAGCAATCAAATCAGTAAGAACTTACATAATATAGGAAAATAGCAAAATGTAATAGAATTGAAATAAAGTAGATGATAAAGTAGAAGAGGATGAGAGATAAAAGATGCTCACAAAAACCCAAGTAATGAATCCTCTAGAAAACGAGTGTCTTCAATACCTGCATGCATGATATTTGGAGAAATTGTTAGGGCTGTATAGGGTTTTTCCTCAATCAAACCCCCATTTTGGTGTTCTCACCTCTATAGACAACCAAAAAGATAGAGAGAGATGAACCAAAATGGACAAAGCATGTGGTGGAAGCAAAACCTGCACCACCAAGTATGAGTGATAAATGCAAATCCCGCTCAAGAAGGAGAACCCATATCACAAAATGTAGGTGATAAAAGTAATCCCCACTCGAGGAGGAGAACCTGTATCATGAAGTAAAGATGCAATAGATAGGGGAGATGGAATCCCAGGATGCTCACAAGCATAAGGAGAGGGAGATAGAGCTACAAGAGCCAAGAGTGTTGCAAAGGTGTTGTGAGAGCTTTAGAGAATGTTTTTGTAGCAAGTTGTATGAAGTTGTGCAAGCAAGATAACAAGAGAGAAATGCTAGAGCCAAGGATAGAAGGAAGATAGAGACATAAATGGATTGAAAAGATCACATTTAAGGAGAGAGGAGAAGCAAAAAGAAGCATCTTGGGTGGTTACAAGGAATCTTGAGCCGTTACCACCGAAAAAGGGAGGTGACAAGTGGAAAACATGCTCAGAAATGGTCATTTAAATGTTGAAATGTCGCAAGACGCTAGCATGGAGTGAAAACTTCCACATGACATGCTAGTGTCCAGACACATCACGCTACAAAATGACATAAATGAGAAGAGCACAAGGTTCGATGTAAAGCTGATGCATGAAGGTAGCTATTGAAAAGGGGTGTTGAGCATCCTAAGAAGGGAAAAAGGCTAATGCAAGGGCTAAAATGAGCTTACACAAGATGATAAGGGAGCGATCACTAAAGTAGATACAAAAATGAATGTGAAATTGCAAGGGGTGCAATTTTATGACATTACACATAGATATCTTAAAAATATTTTAGAAAGGTGTAAATAGAATATATGTCTAGACATGGGCATTGAACAAGTGCAAATGATATATATGTATAAATAGGGGTCTTAGATAGGTGAAAATGACACCAATTTCTAGATAAGGGCACTATATAGATAGAAAGAGATAAAGGAAGGGGAGGAGATAGAGATAAAGGGAGGATAGAGAAAAATAAAGAGAGGGAGCTCGATAGAGATATAGAGAGGAAGAGTGAGAGAGAGAGAGGAGAGAGAGAGAGAGAGATAAAGAGTGTGAGAGAGATAAACATAAAGAAATGGTAAGATAGAAAGAGTTATAAGAGAGGGGGAGAGGAGAGGGAGTGAGAGAGAGAGAGAGAGAGGATAGAGAGAAAAATAGGGATGAAGGGAGAGAGGAGGGAGGGAGAGAAAGGAGGGAGAGAGAGATAAAAGAGAAAGAGATGATAGAGAGAGAAAGATAGGGAGATAGTAAAAAAGGAGAGGGGAGAGACATATGTACATATGTATACATATATATATATATACATATGTATACATATATATATATATACATATGTATACATATATATATATATACATTTGTATATTATATATGTATATATAAAGAGAGAAGTATTATTATATACAGAAAAGAGAGAGAGAGAAAGAGAGGAAAAGGGTATATATATATAGAGAGAGAAAATATATATATATATATATATGGATATATATATATATATACAGAGGGAAAGAGAAAAGAGGAGGAAGGAGAGATAGAGAAGAGTAGGAGAGGGAAGAGATAGAGGAGGAAGGTAGAATGTGAGAGAGAGGGAGAGGAAAAAGAAATGGTGGAGGGAAAGGGAAAGGAGAGGAAGATAGGGAGGAGGAAGAGATAGAGGAGGAGGAGGGGAGAGATAGGGATGGAGAGGAAGAAATAGGAATGGAAGAGAGGGAGGAGATAGGAAAAAGAGAGAAAATAGAGAGAGACATAGCAGAGAGATAAATAGGAGGGGAGATAGATGGGGTGGAGGGAGAGAGAAAAGAATGTTTTGTGGAGCACAAAAAAAAGCACATTTTGAAGTCAAAAATTTTTCTTGCCCTTTTTTCTTTGGAATAGGTTTGTATAACAAGATTATAGGCTTGGACTATTTAAAATATCTCCATTTCACATTTTTTTGATATTTAGTGGAGCTTTTCAACTTGCACATCATCAAGTTTACACATTGTATAATGATATTTAATAAAATTACCACCAAATTTTTACACATCTTCTTAGCTTTCTAACCATATAATTTTTTTATATTTGAAATGAATTAACATATTTGTTTTTAATTTCTTTTACTAATGTTTCTATATTCCTTAGATACATATGTGTTCATTTTTCCTTTTTAAATTTTGATCTACTTATCACAATTTGAAAAAAACCATATAGGATTGTTCTACAGTTCAATCTTTACACCTTGATTTTTTTTGTAATTTTTATTATTATTTTAGTACAAGTTATGTGATGCACATGCTCAGTGATGTGATTTTCAAGATGCATCCACTTTGAAAAATCATAAAAAGATATATTCAATAAAAAATTACAACTTCTAGTACTCACTCTTAGCTATATTTATACCAATCAAAATTTCAAAATACTAAATGAAGAAAAAGAGTAGAGGGGCACACACTAGACACTATGATATTTTACTAAAAAAACAAGAACAATTTTGTGTGAGTGGAAATGTTCATCCTCTTAATCTTAAATATTTTGGAAAAGCTTAGTAGTTTAGAAGCTAGATTTAGAGTACTACAATTTTGTATCTTAAAATTTTGAGTGCATGAATTTCAAATTACTCATGCAAGTTTGGGTTTAATTAATTTCAGAAAAAAAGTGACCACTTTTGACCCCATTTTTGTATTCCATTTCCATGTACTTTCCCTTTGTTAATCTTAAATCCTTCATGTCTTTCCATTCCCAATATTTATCCTCCTGTTTGACCACTGGAGACAAAAAATCAACAACTTTCTTTCCCATAATTGTTGTTAAAGAAGGTTTTATGGAACTATAATATTAAATAGAGTCAATTGATGTGTAACCATTCCAATTGTATGCTCAATTTTTTTTCTTGTTACCATTCTTAATTTACCAAGTGGGGTGTTTGGTAGTAATATTCTTCCAATTTAAGATGAAGTTCCAAATAATCAAACCTTTTGTAGGATCCAACACAATTAGAATTCTAGTCATGTTTTGGGTGTCCATATATTTATTTTGAAGAATCTTAAACCCACTTCAAATTTGATCTAGAATACATTTTCCAAACCAATTTGTCTTATGACATTTCTGGAAAACATTTGTAAAAAATAACAAATATAGTAGACCACTTCCAGTGGGTTACCTCCAATAATCAAATAATATGATATGAATTCAATAATTGATGATATGATGATTTAGAATGAATTTATCCCATTTATTTATATGCTTAACTATGTATGGACATACCACTTCATCCTAATAAAGAGTATTAATGTATTGACTAAAACTAATGTTACGGTTAAGCATGCCACAATTGCTTAACTTATTATACTTAGGAATATATATTATTAGAATCATAACATTAAATAGAATATTAGGGACCTAACATGCCCCTCCCCTTCAAAAAAGTATTATCCTAGATGCTTAGTAATTCTAGATGCTTTAGCATGATTTATTCCATCTTCCCATGTGGCATCTTCAATTGGCATATTCTTCCACTTGATTAGGAACTCAAAGATAACTCTATTTTGTATCTGTTTCACTCTTTTCTCAATAATTTTCTCAGGTTCTAAAATAAACTTTCCTTCTTCATATAACTCTGGAAATTCTAGCTAAACTAGAATATTGTTACCTATTAATTTCTTTAAGCAAGAGACATGGAAGATAAGATTAATTTTGTAAGAGGGTGGAAGTTTTAACTTATAAGCTACACTTCATATTTATGGAGAACCTTATAGTGACCATACAATTTAGGTGTGAGCTTCATGTTCTTATGTTTCTTAAGGGAAATTTGTTTATAAGGTTGTATCAAAGAAATATCCAACTCACTCTTCAACATACCTCTCACTATGATGTTGATCAACTTGTTTCATTCAATTTTGAGCCATAACTAAATTATCCTTAAGAATTTGTAGTATTTATTTTTGGTGTTGAATATGGTTCTTTACTACATGAGCTTTAGAATGAGATTATAAATAAGTAGTAGCAAATGGTGGAGGCTACCCATAAATAGCCTCAAATGGAGTCAGTTTGGTGGATGTATGAAATGATATGCTGTACCACCAGTCTACTAATGGTAGCCATTTGGACCATTGTGTTTGTTTATCAAAGACAAACCAATGTATATATCCTTCTAAACATTTATTCATAATTTCTATTTGGCAATTTGATTATGGATAATTAGAGGAACTATGTGCTAGTTGTGTACGCCATGCTATAAATAAGTTTGTCCAAAAAATGCTAGTGAAGATAGGGTCACGATCACTCACTATGATTTTTGTAATTCCATGAAGTTTTTATACTTTTTCCATGAATATTTTGGCCATGGTACTGGCATGAAATGAATGATAGAGTCCCCAAAAATGTGCATACTTGGTGAGCCTATCCACAACAACCAAAATTACATCAAGATTATTAGATTTTGATAGAATTATAATGAAGTCCTTGATATTTCCTCCCAATGTTGTGTTGGAATGCCTAATGAGTGTAAGAGGCCTATAGTATTTATTGTTTCACCTTTATTTATTTGGTATATCAAACATTCAACCAAAAATTTCTTGACATATCTTGTCAAAACTTCCCAAAAGAAATCTTTCTTTATACGGTGATAGGTCTTTAAAAACCCTGAATGTTCTCCAATTGGTGAATCATGCATTTGAGATAATATGTCTACTTTTAAATTAGAATTTTTACATCATAATAATCTATCTTTGTACCATAATGAATCTTCTTTCCAAACATAATTATCAAAAGAAGATGGGTCGTGTTGAAGTTTTAGAATGAGATTATGTATTTGAGGATCATTTTTCCACTCTTTTTGTACAAATTCTAACCATTTTGTTTGTATTAAGGAAATGACACAAATATTTTCTTCCTCTACTTTTTGTCGAGAAAGGAAATCAACTACAATATTTCATTACCCTTTTTATAAATGAATTCAAAGTCATATCCTAGCATCTTCATAACCCATTTTTGTTGTTCTACTAAGGATAGTCATTGCTCCAAAAAATATTTTAGTCTCTCATGATAGGTCTTGACTTTGAAATGCCTTCACATTAAATATTGATGTTGGCTAACATTTCCTTCTCATATGTGGGCCCTAGCAATTTTTTTCCTTTGAGTTTTCAACTCTCAAATGATAATGGATGCCCTTCTTGCATTATTACTACCCCAATTCCATGTCTAGAAGCATCACATTCTACCACAAATGTTTCAGAGAAGTTTGGGATATCTGGTATCAGGGTTGAAGTGAGAACTTATTTTAGTTGTTGGAAGGTCTGAGGGGCTAGCTCTAACCATGAAAAGGAATCCTTAATTGTTAAGGGTGTTATGATATTGACATAATTATAAACAAATATTTCATAGTATCTTGTTTGATTGAAAAATCCTTTCAATACTTTGATATTTTTAGGTTTTTTCCCTTCTTTTACTAGAACAATATTCTTGGGGTCTACCTTAATACCTTCATGTGACACCACATGTCTCAAGTATTCTATTTCTTTTACCCCAAAGAAACATTTTGATTTCTTGGCATGGAGTTGATTATCTTCCAATACTTGTAATGTATTCTCTACATGTTGCAATTTTTTTTCCCATGATTTACTATAGATACGGATGTCATCAAAGAAATCCCACCACAAATTTGTGAAGAAATAGGAAAAGTACCGAGTTCATGAGGCTTTGAAAATTTGATGGGCAAAATTAGTTAAACCAAATGGTACTACTAAGAATTCATAATTTCCCACATGTGTTTTAAAGGTATTTTTATTTATATCCTCATCCTTTATACAAATTTGATGAAAACTAGAACGTAAATCTAACTTAGTAAAGAAAATTACACCATTTAGTTCATCTAATTATTCATCAAAAGTAGGAATATGAAAATTATCCTCAAGAGTGAGATTATTGATTTCCCTATAAGGACACATTCTCCATGACTCATCCTTCATTTTAACCATAACTATTGGAGATGAATAAGGACTTTTACTAGGACAAATAATTCCCGAATCCAACATTTCCTTGATTATTTTTTCAAATTATGTCTTTTGTTCATAAGGATAACAATAAGGTCTAATGTTAGGAGGAATGCTTCAAGGTATTAAATCAATGGAATGATCATGGCCTCTAATTGGAGGTAGACCCTTAGATTCTATAAAAAAATTGGTGTTTTTGAATGATCTCTTGAAGTTCTTGTGGATGTTGAGTTTTTACATCGTGTGCTTATACAAAATTTAGTTGTACCACTAGACCATGGAATCTTTCTTTAGTATTTTTTCCATCCTATGGGAGCTAATAATTTGAGTTGGTGGTGACATTACTCCTATAAGTTTATAATTTTTTTCATTAGAATTGAAATTCATGAGTAATTCTTGAAAAGTGAAGGACAATATTCCCAACTATTTAAGCCACTATACTCCTAAAACTACATTTGCTTCTCCTATAGGAATAAAAAATATTTTTGAATCTAGATGGTAATTTCCAATTGATATTTTTATATGATTGTACTTAGGTCACCACAAGAGAGTTAGAGATTGTATACAATTGAAAAAATTAAGTGTTTGTAGTCTTCTTGTTCCATTCAATGCATGTAAGGAGATTGTAGCATTGTCATCTTCCTCTAAATTTTCACTCTTTAGTTCCATATTTGGTTCTTCTATAGATAATTTTTCCTCTTCTTCAACCTCATTCTCAATAATCATGTCTCTTCTCATTATTTCCACATTTATGGACCTTAGACCATTTTATATCTCAATGCCAACATAGACCTTTTTCTCTTTTCTTTGCCTCTTGTTGAGGAGAGAGCTTAGTTATTTGTTTTGGGCTATAGAGGTTAGCCCCATTTTTGTTAGTAGTATTAGTGACATTTTTATCTTTCCATCCTACTATTTGGTCTTGTGTCATTGCTTGTTTCATTTCTTTTCTAACTATACAAGTGTTGCAAGTATGAGTAGTTGGTGTTGTCATGGATGTCAACAAGATTGCATTGTTATTAATGAGCAAAATAATGTTGCAAGAGTATGTGTAGTTGTTGGTGTTGTCTATGTTGTTACATTAATTATGTTTTAATTAGTTGCATTATGTTGTCAATAGTAAGCTACTGGTGTTAACATCTAGTGTTGCTTTTATAAGCTTCTATCTATGGATATATGGTTGAGGAAGTGATGAAGATGATGAGGATGTGTCTCTAGTGCTTGGTTTCTAAGTGCTTTTGAGAAAATTTGATAAAAAGAGGAAATGATGAGTTGTAGTGGTGTTTTGGTGTTGCTCCACATTTATTCTAGGTTGAATATCTACTTATGCATTTCAAATATGTTGATCAAAGGTGTTCAAAGGTGTTATATTCAAAATTTGGTGTACTGGATCACTGTGTAGAGAAATTTGTGTTCACCAGTATGTGAATTATGTATTGTAGAGGTGTTTGGGAGAAATGTTTTTACTCTAGATTTATCCACAGTTTGGTTTCAAGTCTTGCAAATCTAGAGGTGTGCTGATAGTATTAGTATCTTTCTTCAATTAAAGTTGTTCAAGGTTTGGTGCTTCGAATGTCAGTTTCTTAAGTTATAGTGTATGACGGAGTTGTTTGAGTGTACTAGGTGTGTACATTCTTCAGGTGAAAGTTGTTGTGAAGGAGTTTGTTGGATTTTAGGGTATTTGTGGAATACTCAAAATTGAGTTCAAGTGAAATTTGTTGTTTGCAAGTTGTTATTAGATCAAAGGAAGTGTGTACTTAAAATTTTAATGGTGTTTACATAGGTTACGATTGACCTTGGGTGTTTACACTACTTGCAAAATTTATGGAAGCATGGCATGACATGTATGAGTCAATTTAGATCCTAGCTAAGGTGTTTTGTGGTTCACCTTCATTTCTTTCCATTGCAAGAATGTTTGACCTAATTTGAATTTGCGCGATTGAGGTGTATAGCCAACCTTGGAGAATGGTTTCAAGGTTGAAGCTGGTATAAATAAGAGTTGAGTTGTTGATGGATGATAAGATATAAAATATATATGAGCATGATGTGAACTATAGAGTGTTAGATTGTTGCATTGAGATGGATTTCTCTATGTAACACTCTTCTCCATCTTCTTTTCTATTTTGGCAATGAGCATTTAGTAGTGAGCCCTTCTTTCTTGGGCAGTGAGGCCTCTGACAATGAGCCCTATTGTATTCAATGTTAATATTACTTTATATTGTGCGCCAATCCTCATCGTGGTTTTTCCCATCTCAAGGTTTCCACATAAATCTGGTGTTCTCTTGTGTATGGTTTTGATTTGTTTTAGTTTTGGTTATATTATTTTCATGTCAAATCATTATAAAAGATTAAGGGTTAATTGAATGAATGTGGATCTGAATGTTCATGAGGGTTTTGATGTTTTAAGGTATAACTAGTTCACCCCCCCTCTCAGTTATCTTATGCCTTCAACAATTGGTATTAGAGCAAGGTTCCTTGGAAGAAAGCTTAACCGCTTGAGGTAGATCTGGGATGACACACAAGAAATAGATTCCTATGTTTGATGTAAGACAAGGATGGAAGGCTTTCTAGTTTATTTAAGATTTGTTGTCTAGAAGTTAGTTAAAGATGGATATACTATGCCTGCAAATGGTTCAAGCACTAATGATGAGGTCAAGGCCTATGAAATAAATTTTAAAGCAAGGTATGCTCTCTTAAGTGGTCTTACTAATTCTAAATTAGTGAAAGTGATGAGTGTAAAAAATTGCTAGAGATATTTGGGTAAAGTTAGAAAGCATTTATGATGGAGATGATAAGGTCAAAGAAGCTAAGATGTAGAATCTGAAGATCATGTTTGAGAACTTGTGGATGTTTGAAGATGAAAATGTTACAAGCTATATGTAGAGGGTAGCTGAATTTTTCAGCTCCATCAGAGGTCTTGGTGGAGAACTCAAAGAACTAGAAGTGGGAAAGAAAATTCACATAACTCTTCCTAAATCTTATGGTCATAAAGTCCATTCTATTGAGGAATTTTCAAATTTAAATAAATATACTAGAGATAAATTGTATGGTTCTTTAACTATTTTTGAGATGAGAGAATTTTGTACAAATAGTGGTGCAAAAGTTGAGAATGCTTTTAAGGCTGGAAAGTTAGAGGAGATCAAGAAAACATATAAGGAGGATCTTGATGATGTAGAAGCTAACTTTGTAAGGAGAATGAAGAAGGGTACTAGTAAGTTTCCTTTAAAATTTTTCTGTTGTGGAAAGATAGGTCATAATGCTTCAAAATTTTCAAACGGAGCTTTGAATAACAAAAATAAGGAGAAAAAAGGTAAGATGATTAAGAAAAGTTATTATGTTAGAGAAGATGCAAGTATTTTTGATGATGAATCTAATTATGGAGATGATGATGATGGTGAATGCTTGTTCATGGCTTTAAAGATGAATCTATTTTTGCTAACTCTAAAAGACATGTGAAGGAAATCCATCCAAAGACAAAGGATAAGAATGAAGGAACTTTGGTGTCTACTTTTCATGCTAGACAAGAGAATAACTACTGGATCATTGACAGTGGATTCTCTAATCATTTGACCGGTGTCAATAGTAAGTTTTTTAAAGCTGAAAAATATGAAGGAGGATGTGTTAGATTTGGTGATGATACATCTATTAAGATAAAATTTCCTATTAGTTTTGATGGCAAGCATAATACTGATGATGTCTACTATGTTAAGGGTTTAAGGTATAACCTCTTGAGAGTTGGAAAAATGAGTAGAAAAGGATACAATCTTATGTTTCAGGATGATGAATGTGAGATTAGAAAAAGGATCTAGAATTGTGGTTGTTGATGGAAGAAAGACATATGGAAATGTTTATTAGCTTAAGAGTATTGATGGTCACTGCTTTATGACTCAAATTAATGAAAGTTCGCTATGGAACAAGAGGATGTGTCACATCAGTTTTGATAACCTAGTAAGAATCAGTTAAGTTCAAGATATGAGAGATCTGCCAAAGATTACAAAGCCTATTAATGTTTTTTGTAAGGAGTGTCAAATTGGAAAGCAAGCAAGAAGAAGCTTCAAATTCAAAGAAAAATCTTCTAGAAGATTATTGGAGTTTGTTCATATAGATATTTATGGTCCTACAAGAGTAAGAAGTCTTTAGGGTGACATGCATTTCATGCTTTCGATTTATAATTATTCTAGAATGACATGAGTTACTTTTCTTATAGAAAAATTAGAAGCTCTAGATTATTTCAAAGCATTTAAAGTTATGGTTGAGAATGAAATAAATATGGAAATCAATTTTTTGAGGTTTGAAGGAGGTGGATAATTCACCTCCAATGAGTTTAAAATATTTTATGAGAATCATGGCATAAAGAGGAATTTCTCCACCCCTAGGTCTCCTTAGCAAAATGGAGTGATTGAAAGAAAGAATAGGACTGCTTAGGAAGTTGTAAGGACAATGATGAAAGAAGAAAATCTACTAGAAGTTTACTAGAGAGAAGC